>JXSR01S024664.1:18444-32255 GCA_000969725.1 Ophiothrix spiculata
ACTCCTTTTTGAGTGGTTTACAAGAGTGGTTTCACTCTTTTGGGGAGTAACATTTTCACTCATTTACATTTAGAGAGTATAGGCCCTATGTAAAAATCATCTGCGAAACCTTGCTCTATCATGTCCATACTGCTTCATTTGACAATGATACTTTCAGAAACAGACTTGTGATCATAATTTTTAACAAATGATAATTTCTAAACTTAATGATTACAGATCTCACGAGATCGGAAGCCTTGCCAATAAGTTTCACAATTTCTTCAGAGCAAGTTATTGTAAAGAACACATAACTACATAGATAAACAGACCGGTATAGATCTTGATGCAATGATCATTTGTATAATAAAAGTTACATTTTTTGCATTTTATTAATGTCCCTTTTTCGACTTTTCTGCATTTTTCGACAGATGCCTTGGGTAAGGATACGTTATTGGATGTCGGCAAGTGTCGACGGGTAGCAAAGTCTGTGGTAGCACATCTCTCACTTCTGGGTTCGAATCCCGACAACAGGCAGGAGTTAATGGAACTTATTGCCAACTCACAAACACAGGTATGATGTGGGGCTACCAAAGAAGATATCAGGACCTTCTCATCATGCCTTGCTTCCATTGAGATATTTTGTAAAGGTTGTCATGAACATATTTAGTGCATGCCTCAATCCGGAACACAATTAGCTGACCTCATCCCAGTTTTGCATTTCAGACATGTTTTATCACTATAGCTCTTCGTGATTCATGACAACCTGTACAAAATATTCTATACATTTGGAATCAAGGCATGATGGGAAGGTCCTGATACCTTCTTTTGGGCCCTACCTCCTAGATGGGCTACCTATACAACGCAGTTAATAGCGTCATGCATTGTTTTTAAAAAGTTAATTACCTAATATTTCTTAATCTGTTTTATCGGGGTGCCCAGATAGCAAAGCTTAGTTGGCCCAACGTTGGACCAATGTACACTCTTAAAAAGAAAGGATCAAATTTGATCCCATAAAGTATCAAATATGAGCTTATCCTTTTTGGGATCAAATTTGATCCTTTTTGGGATCAAATTTGATCCTTTTCGGATCAAATACACTCCTTTTTGATCCAAAAAGGATCAAATTTGATCCCAAAAAGGATCAAATTTGATCCCAAAAAGGATAAGCTCATATTTGATACTTTATGGGATCAATTTGATCCTTTCTTTTTAAGAGTGTAGGCAGTTCATACGTTGGGCCAATGTACGCAAAATGACGTAGGGCCCATGTCCTTTTGTCCATCGGGCCATCGTCATTCCTACATTGGCATTCTGACAGTTGGCTGAATGTTGGGCCGATGAAGAGCCGATGTGTTCCCAGATAGCAAAGTTTGGTTGACCCAACATTGGCCCAATATTCAACCTACAGAATGCCCACGCAATGTCGACGTTGGTCCTACATCGCGCCAATAATGACATCGCACCGATAGGGGCCCGATGGACAAAATGACATGGGCCCAATGTCATTTGCCAATGTTGGGCCAACCAAACTTTGCTATCTGGGTGCCCAATACGGTTACATCAGAGTACTTTGGTTACACGAGCTTTTGCCGCTCTCAGTTGGCCATCTCTCCAATTACATTTATTTCCTTGTTAAAAGTTGTACTCTCATTCTTTGTATTTAAATTGTGTAAAATTATTTAGACATTGCTTTGATTTGTACTTGGAAAAAATAAACTGAAACTGAAAGTAATAACGCGAACGCTATAGGCCTAATTGCCCACAGTTTTCAAATGCAAACTGCAAATTTGAATAAAATTGAATGAAAATTATAAATAGATCTTTTCAGCTCTTTTCAATAGACCATTTAAATCGTTTTATAAACGAAAGAGTAACATACCGGTATTTAGGCATTTAGATAGACGGTTCTTCATGTACATTATTTCAACTATTCTGTCTTTAGATGCTATTCTGAATGCCTAATACCCTACGGTGACATTTAGCTTCTTTTCATGCCCAAAAACTTTTAGCCAACCCAACCGTGGGCCACAGACCACATGTCACCGCTCGATATATCTAGGGCCGTTTTTCGACTTGAGAACTCTTCGATCCTTCAAAGAAATATCAAAAGAACTTTTAAGGCCCTGTAAATCAATTGTCTAATCCACAATTATGTGCAGATAAATTACCCGCTATTTTGCGTTTTATTATCCTAAAATATTAATAATCTCAAGTTTAATCCATGTAATGTCATGTTATTACCGGCCTAATTATAGGTTGCCGCGCCTATAATATTGGATTTTTTTATGTGGTACTTTAATGACTTTAATTTACTTATGCACACCTGAGCGAAACAATAACTCCTAGATTTTTAATTGCACCTGTAAATAACCCATGCAACTTTATGAAGCGGGAGTTCATTGCCCTCAGTCAGGAGCTCAATGTTTTATCGCAACTAACAGCCAAATCAAATAGACGGAAAAAAGAGAGAATCAAATAAAGGATATTCAAAATTCGACCATGTGTCTGAAAACATTGCATTTCTATCATGTCTATTGTATATTTCGTTGGAAATGCTCAATTTAAATTCATGATGACACTTTGTGGTTGTCATATTTGACAAAAACAAAGAATATAATAGGCCTATACTATTAGTATTATGTAGGCCACTATATCCACATTTATTTCATATATTATACCAAATTGCCAAAGTATCTTATTATTAAAAAAATATTATTATCTTAAATGTTATATGAGTCTGACCACAAAAATTAGCAATCACGTGTTTCCCAGAAAGAAAAAACTTCGCGAGTTATTTTCCTGGTTTCAATGGATAGTCCCAAAATGTGTAAAGATTGCATTTCATAGTGCATGAAATGAACTTTCAACACAATTTGTTTTATTTCAATCGGTAATCTAAAAACAAAAGTTATGCTTTATAAAATATTGGGTACAAATTTAGCTGATCAAATTCCACTATTTTTTATTTAAGCAGGGGTGATATGACAGAAGAAAATGGGTCACCTTGCTAAATTTATCGTATATGTTTTCCCTTCCATCACATTCTTTCATTTTTTTCAACAAAGATTTAAAAAAAAAATATGCAAACAATAGATATGTTAAACAATAACTCTATAGTTGCATTTATAGCAGATCAGAAAGGACAATTGAATACTTTCAATATTTTATTCAAGATAAAAAATCGCGAAATCTGACCACTTTATATGCATCACATCTCAAAATGCAACCTTTACCATAACATCTTGCAAAGCCAAAGAAATTACACGCGAAGATGTAATGCTTTTTTTCTGGGACTCACGTGATGATTTAAAAAAAAATCCACTTTGGGTATGAAAACTTGTGAAAATCAACGAAAGACCTTAATAGAATCATAACAAACTAACAAAATCTTATCACCTGCTCTTAAAAGGTTTTTTTCAGCCAAATTCATTTCCTGTGTTTCTGTCAGCAGTGTTTGTATTTTCCTAAAGTTCGAGATTCCAAAATATATGCGCCTGTTGATTTAAAAGTGAATATTATTCTTTAGCATGTTTAGGAAGGTTAAATATACCTAAGAATAAGCAAAAAATGTGGTTCTTAAATGCTACATGAATCTGACCACAAAAAGTTATCATGTGTTTCCCAGAAAAAAAAAACACTTCCGAGTAATTTTCCTAGTTTCAATGGATAGTCCCAAAATATGTAAAGATTGTATTTTATAGTCCATGAAATGAACTTTCAACACAATTTGTTTTATTTCAATCGGTAATCTAAAAACAGAAGTTACGCTTTATAAAATATTGAGTGCAAATTTAGCTGATCCAATTCCACGATTTTAATGTCTAAAGAAAACTAAGCAGGGGTAATAATGATAGAAAAAATGGGTCATAAATATGCTTTACTTTCCATAACTTCTTTTATTTTTTTTTCAACAAAGATAAAAAAAAATATATGTATGTATAGATATGTCAAAAAATAACTCTACAGTTGCATAAGCAGATCAGTAAAGACAATTCAATACACGTTTATTCAAGATAAAATTTATCTTTAAGTCCCCCCTTTCGGGGTGAGCCATCACAAATTTGCACCAAAATATTTGATAGGCCTAGAGCATAACTTTTGTTCTAGATCACCGATTGAAATGAGACAAACTCTATATGCAGCTCATCTCATGGACTATAAAATGCAACCTTTCTTATATCATCTTGCAAAGCCAAAGAAATTACACGCGAAGATGTAACGCTTTTTTTCTGGGACTCAAGTGATGATTTTAACCAAATGGCATATATAAAAAAAGGCCAAGATCCACTTGGGTATGAAAACTTGTGAAAATCAACGAAAGACCTTAATAGAATCATAACAAACTAACAAAATCTTATCACCTGCTCTAAAAAGATCATTTTCATCCAAATTCATTTCCTGGGTTTCTGTCAGCAGTGTTTCTATTTTCCTAAAGTTTGAGATTCCAAAATATATGCGACTGTTGATTTTAAAATTGAACACTATTCTTTAGGAAGAAAATAAGCGAAAATGTGGTTCTTAAATGCTACATGAATCTGACCACAAAAAAAGCTATCACGTGTCCCCCCCAAAAAAAACACTTCCGAGAAATTTTCCTAGTTTCAATGGATAGTCCCAAAATATGTAAAGATTGTATTTCATAGTCCATGAAATGAACTTTCAACACAATTTGTTTTATTTCAATCGGTAATCTACAAACAGAAGTTATGCTTTATAAAATATTTGGTGCAAATTTAGCTGATCAAATTCCACTATTTTTGATTTCTAAATAAGCTAAGCAGGGGTGATATGACAGAAGAAAATGGTTCAGCTTGGTAAATTTATCATACACGTTTTCCTTTCCTTTCCATCAAATTCTTTTATTTTTTCAACAAAGATTTAAAAATGCATGCAAATAATAGATATGTAAAACAAATACTCTACAGTTGCATTTATAGCAGATCAGAAAGGAAAGACAAATTTGCACCAAAATATTTGATAAAACATAACTTTTGTTCTAGATCACCGATTGAAATGAAACAAACTTTGTATGCAGCCCATCTCTATAAAATGCACCTTTATACACTTTCTTAACATCTTACAAAGAAAAGAAATTACAAGCGAAGTTGTAACGCTTTTTTGGCACATAATTATATACTATTTCCAACCAATATATAGTATAATAGTCTCAAGATCACTGAGGAATAATAGTTTTTACTATGGCTATTGTCAGAATAAAAGAGCAGGCAATATTTGTTTTATACCGATTTTGTTTTGAGAGTGCAAAAATTGTAACATATACTATTGACTGACTCAAATCAAGTCAAACGGTACATAATAATTTTGTATACCATTTCAATTTAGTTTCAAGATCACTTCGGGGCAATAGTCATTACTATTGCCCTCATGAGCCATTGTATAATATCAGGGATCTTACCAATATGGTAGAAGGTTCTTTCATGGCAAGGAAAGTAATAAAAAGACATGAAGAGCATTCTTTATTCAAAATCTCTATATTCAAGCATATCCAGGTGACTAACGTAATATTATCTTTTTCTTTCCATTTTTAGTGTACATCTTGCGGGCCTCGAGATTCTTGCTCAGCTTCTCAATCAAAAGTCGAACGTCTAAACCTCCATGGAGGTCTCAAGCTGGTTCCTGTTATAGAAGAGTGTCTTTGTACACCTAAACCATCGAGTTGTCAAAGGATTCCGCAGTATCAGCTCTTCTTCCCGGGATCACCTTATGAGACGAAAATAGATGTCGGGATGTGTCTGGGACATTGCAAATCACAAGGTTGGTATATATGTTAGTTGCAGTTTATTTTCATCTTTTTGCTGGTGGCCAAAGGCCATGGTCGCCTATGAAATTAATAGGAGTTCAAAACTTGTGGAACATGTAGCGTCATAACTACTGCCTATTGTTTTATCAACCAATGCATGGAATTGTCTAGTGTTATTTTCATTTTATATTAGGGTTATCCTAAAAAATAGTGAATTTAGAGAAAGTAACTTTGCAATTAATGTTCTAAACGTGAATTTATTTTGATTAATTTTGCAGATGGTTCGCAAACACACTGCAGACCAACTCGTAACAGGACAGTGACAGTGGAGGGTCCAATGGGTAAGTTGTTCCGTTAGTACAGATTTATTGGACTTTAATATGGAATATTGTTTCTACTTAAAACACCAAGACAAAGTCATTTAAGATCCGCAGGTTATTTTTATTTTAAAATTTCTAAGAATGATCAAAAAATTAACTCGAGATCATCACTGGTCATCTTAAATCATTTCAAGGTCACTAGAATAACTCTTAAACCCTTGATCCCCAATTATAGCCTAAACTTGTATCATTAATACTATAATAGCCCCTGCATGACCCATTGTGTATCCTGATGGAGTCACACCAAGGTCACGACCCGGGGGTCATGAGGTCAAATCCCCCCAAATGGTCTCAAAGTTGACTTGAGGTCATCCAAGGTCATCCAGGGTATTCTAAGGTCAATGCACTAACATTTGAACCCCATCAAATGGGAGAAGGAAATGTCTTGCAGCTAGCTACCGAGACATTTCCAACCGTATTTGTTTAAAATGTATACAAATGTAAGGAAAATACAGTTCGGATAGTAAATAATTTATCATGTGTTCTTCATGTCCCTGCCAGGTCATCATTGCGTCGAAACAATCGAATCATGTGAGTGTACAGCAGAATGTTACCGAGCATCGTACATCGAATCGTACTACGCCATGGAATGGAACGACACTCTCAATGGCACGCAGGAAGTTATCAAGGTAAATGCAAAAACTTGAATAGAAAGAATCAAGAAGGCTTGGTAAAACAAACTTGGTCCCAAATGTCATTGGCATCAATTACCCTCTCTCAAACTACATACAATATTTCAATAACAAATCTTTGTGTCAGTATTTGCATTAACTCGTGAACTGCATAAAGTCATATAACAATCTAGTCGTTGTGTGTAATTGCAGAATTTGTATACAAGTTTGCTAATTTATATCTATAATGATTACAACCTTTCCAGATACCGTAGTTTCCTAAATGTAAAACTTCATCTATCAAGCTGGCAACCGGGACTTTCAAAATTTTGAATTGGTGGCTTTTTTCAAAATTTTCAGACCATAAGTAGTTTATGATGTCATTATTACGTAACGCCTTGGCATTTTCAAGATTTTGGTAACGAAAAGGGAGACCCTATCCTATTTCCTGGTGTAAAACAACCTATCTTCAAAAAGGTTCACAGTAACCTCTTTCCTATAGGGAACGGTGTACATATATATAGAAAAAGTTATATGGATGAGGATAACGCCCAAAAGTGAATTTAATGGAATTAGGAGTGCATGCATAATTCAAACTGTTAACTGATCAATCAGACATTGGCTGATCATGATTTACTTTATATTCAAATTTTCCTCACCTTACAGGATATTGATGTAGGGAGATGTGCAGGCGGGTGCGGTTCCAGTCGTTCGGTCAAATGTCTGATGGGGTAGGTAAACGTAGGAAGTATTTCATGACATGTCATAACTATATGAAGGACCTATTTTGGTGGTTTCTCTATGCACTTTTAACCTTTATATTTTCTGATAAATCTAGTAGATAAATCTATATTTATATTATATGGTATTTCTAAAATTTAATAATAAAAATAATATTCTCAAATGTCATAAATCTGTTCCATGTGACAGTTAACACCCTAATTAAATGCAAATAAACAATACTCTGACGTAAGAACCGAACGTCAACGGAAAGTTCACTACATTATTCAAATTGATTACTGATTCAGAACTTTTTCTTTATCAGATATTGTTTAAAACCTTATGAAAAGAAGCATTAATTATAATGTTTTGAATAACTTGCATATTTTTTTTACTTTCAGGTCAGGGCAAACACCAGGTACTTGTTTAATGGGACTTTACGGGCAGACGTCATGCAGCCCCAGATCTTACACGAACCACGAGTTTATTCAACGAGACGGGAATCGGATCGCGGTCCTCTCAATTGACACATGTCAATGCCAATGATTAATTTCTGAGAAAACTGATAAAGTTTATTTCTGATAAAATTATATTCAAATAAATGTATTGAACTTTAATTGTTAACATGCAGTATATTGAACATTTTCTCGACGAAGCGAATCTTTTCTCGACGCAACGTTGATTGACGTAGCAGTAGCGTATATGATGCGTAGTGTCCAATCTGTTTGCGTCTTAACAAATCGGGCAACAAGTCAGAGTAAAAATGAATAAAGATAACAAGATCTGATAAGGGGATCATATATACCTACTGCCTACTGAAAATATTTTCGTAACCGGAATGACGCACAAAGAAGATCTAAAGGGAGGCGTAAACATTTAATTATTCCCAAATACGGCTAATAAAATCTTCACAAAGTTCATGAAAGTTTTGAACTTGTCTAACATTGAATGATCACGTTCATGAAGTATAGACACGATAGACCTATTTGATTAGAACTGTTTCGCAGTTTGGTCAATAATCTGGAATATATATAATTCCACTGCTATCATATCATGGTGCCAACCTTCAACCGATGCTTGTTCATATTGAATGCATATCGAGGCATTAACATCCAGGATAGCAGCCAACTCTCCTGTTATCAAGCAGTAAGCCTGTTCCAAGGATACTAGTAAAGTAAAAGAAGCACCATATGGGAAATCCAAGCAACCATGACAGCATGACGGAAAAGCGAAATGCTTGATCAGAGTTCTATCTTGTCATTATATCTTTCGACTGAGAACGTTGTCAGAAAAGAACACACCAGTCAACGTGCTTGAAATATACATGTATTTTACGTTCAATTTAGGTTCAGACTGCGCTGTTAAATACCTCATTTCTCAAGCTCTCTTTCAATAGCAACCCATAATATGACAACTGAGACGTGTTCTACAATGTATTATTTTATATCCATGTATATTTTAGCAGTATTTGATACCTGGTCAGGTTTTAATGACCATTATTGTATATAATATTTCAAAAGCAGTATTTGTATAGGTCTTATATATAGCGTACCCTTTTAAGGTCCAAGCACAAAGAAATACATTGTTCATTTCATTTACTTTAAAAAGATATGTTGGGGAAAATATACGAGATCAATAAAATGATGCATATACATTAGTGTAAAAATACTACTGTAAACTAAAGTAAAAATAAGCTCAAAACACTTAAAAAAAGCAAAAATTAGGGAGAGGTCACTATACAGTTTAGAAAAGTTTCGAGATATTAAAAATAGACTTGTTGACCTATAAACACCACATTTAATATGTCCACCGTTGGATAACACATTTTTACATTGTATGACTGTAAATATTACAGTTTTGTTATTGACGAGTAAAATACGAAGTCAAAACTTGAATATTTTACAGTATCCTGTAAATGTTACCTTAATTTGTGGCAAGGTGCCCTCTTAGAGTAAAATTTACATATTTTACATAACATATATAGTTTTAAGGACCTGAGAATAATATACTTGTTAATTAAAAATGGTCGCTAATTATGTTGTACATTATGTAAATAGTTAAACACATGCTTATTACCATGTTTGAATGAATCTGAAAAGCAGAGACAACGTTCAACCAGCACAACATTTGTCATTTTTGGCCTATTTTAGGCCTATTTTTGGCAATATTTCAAAAAGCAAGTAAAAGAAAAAAAATGAGAAATGCGTTCATATGTCTAGACATGTGTTTCTAGATTATAAAAAAACATAAAAGGTCCATCTTTTTTTTCTTCAGAATTTAGTTAGGTTGTTTACAAATATAGTGGTCCAAGGACAAGGGTTTTTGGACCTTTGGTCCAAAATCATACATTTTGGTCCAAAACTGACCTAACCATCATCTTCTACATGAAAATCCACATCTAGAAATGTATTCTTTTATATGGATTTACTTATCGGTTGCTGAGTTACAAAGCATTAAATATTTAAGAAAATGAGTGGTTAACTGTGCCCTTAAGTTGCTTTTATACCGCTATACCATTTTGCTAAGATGCATAAACATGTACAAATAATCTTTAAAAAATCTGATTATGTAGTTTCTACATGATCAACTGATTATCTGAAACTATTTTGATTAAAAAGTATACAAAATTTTCCCGAAAATCACCCCCAAACACACTTTGAATATGTTTTGAAACAATTAACCCATGGTATGAGCATTCAAGATCATGTACATGGTATGTTGTGTAAATAAAATGAAATTTTATCAAGACAAAACCAGAGAATTGTTTACTTACTTGTTTTGTGTTCATCTGTGCATCTTCATAGTGATTTTTATCTTGATTTTTGACAACATTTTCCAGAAATTAGTATTAATTGAGGCTTTTGGCTTGCACTATTGCAAAAATCAGTTAAAAAACTCAACATTGAAAACACTTTCCAAAAGGTTGTCAAAAAAGACACATTTGTGACGAATTAATATAATAAAATCATAAATTTCGGAGCAACACCTTTGGGATTAATTTGGTTGAACATTTATAAGGAATATATGCTGGTTAATTGGTGCTTATTCAGCGTTTCTTACAATAATAGCAATTAAGGCGCTTTATATATCAAATGTGCTTTCAAACCTAACTGTGCTTTATATCAAACATAAAAACAAGACATTGCCAGCGAATATATCAAGATCAATCTACATCTGCTTTGCATCATCACGATGATAGATCCAACCCCATATCCAAATCTGCTAATTCAGTGCTGTGCACGCAGATATTTACATCTTCATGATCTTAGATCTGGATATCAGAGATACAGATTGATCTAGATCAGCACTCGTATACTAATAGCACTATCGATATCAAAGTACTTAATGAAAATGTATATCTCAAAAGAACAACAAAGGTCCTATTTTATGAATTTCAAATTAGAGGAACATCTGCAGTAATTGTTTTTATCAAAGTAAGCGATTTCCTACAACTATCATATCAGAGAGTTAAGCAGATTTTTACTGAGTGCAATCAGCAAATGTTTGAACTTTGAGGAATATCCCACGATTTAAATCTCAGGTGATACTCTCATGCGGATTGTTAGCACAAAGACTTTAGTTAGCATGGCTATTGTTTTCAACTAAGACACTGCGTCGTAAGATAACGGAGTGGTATTCTCTTCATGCATGGTTCACTTTGATTCTAACCTAATTTAGGAGAAAGATATGTTGCTTGCAAATTGAAATGAGAGGAACAAATATGTATTGTTCATTCCTAAAAATATAAAATCTCAAAACCAGTACACAGACGATAAACCCAATCGTTTCAAGGTTTTAGCGTCACGTAACACACGCGACATTTCTCCTTCTCAGCTCCGAGCAGGAATTGTTTATTGTGAAAAGCAAAAACATAAACAAACAAACAAACAAAACGGAAAATAAATGTTTTATGATGCAACTAATCTGCATATACATTGGTCGTACTGGTTTAGAATTCAACACAATAGGTAAATCACTGTACCAACTTTGCAAAGAAGTGATGGAATGATGGACGGAAAGAACTCGGCCGGAAATAAAGCCTGGGGTACTCAGCTTGAAAGGGTATAAGGGGATGTGCGGCCAGTAAGATCAAGACACCCCCCCCCCCCTGTTCACGCTCACTTAGCAGTCTGAGCTAAAAATCCCGTTTCAGCACGTTTCAGTTAGTTCTTTAAGATACTTGTTTTAAAAAATATAATCACAATTATCAAAAACGGCTCCAAGAGATACATTAATAAATGTAAAAAAAAAAACATCAATAATAATTTGTTCCCCCATCACAGGTGTAGAGACAAGATATTTATAAGATCTGAAAATAGAAACACTGTTTCACATCATGTTTTTCTCCAAAGCAAAACGCAACTTAAAGTTGGTAAAGAATTGCTATTTTCTCAAATATTACACAAAATCATGCATGACAGCTACCGGCAAGGTTACATTACTATAAACATGTTCTATCGATTCATGTAACAAAATATGTTGGTAAAAAGTAGCAGAAAAAATGTAGGACAGGCCCTTTAACATGTTTAACACAGAATTATTATACTACATGAAGTAAGGGGCGCACCACTTGATTCTCAGGGGGGGGGGGCATGGAAGTTTTTTGAAGAAAAAAAAACTTCGCCGCCATAAGGCGGCGAAAAAAAAAATGTCGCCGCCTTCGGCGGCTAAAAAAAACTTGACTCGACCCCAACTTCCATGCCCCCCCCCCCTGAAAATCAAATGGTGCGCCCCTTAACACCATTGAAACAATTGAATGTATCTATCATGTCTATGAACATGTGAATAGTACCGTTTTTTAGATTTTAAAATTTTTAGGAATGAACAATAAATATTTTTTCTCATTTAATTTTGCAGGAGATATATTGTTCTCCTAAATTAGGCTAGAATCAAAGCAAACCATGCATGAAGTGAATGCCACTCCGTTATCTTACGACGCAGTGTCTTAGTTGAAAACAATAACCATGCTAACGAAAGTCTTTGTGCTAACCATGTATTTTTGAGGTATTACGTCTCAATGATAATCTTGCAATTTCGTTCGGGGAATCCATGAGAGAGTATAACCTGAGATTTAATTTGTGTGATATTTCTCAAAGTATGAAAAGTTTGAAAATTGAACTAGACCAGACAGAAAAAAAAATGTAAAAGTATGACCGAGAGTCCATACTTTTGCATTTTTTCCGAGACCCAATAAGGACCCATAAATGGCAGCACGGTGCAGGGCTGTCATGACGGATGACGTATTAATGACAGTGCTTGTCAAGAGCAAGATAAAGAATAGCGTGTCCTTAACATTATTTTCCGTATTTGTCTTCATATTATTTTGCAAACTCAACAAGGAAACTGATCATGCTGATAGGGGAACAAATAGCACCTGTATCAACTCTCACGATCTACAAAAATGTCGATGGCATACAAAACAAAATTAATGGCATGTTAAAAATTTAAAGCGTAAAATACATATTACTCCTATTTGACTTGGAATTCTTATACGGAAAATTCTAATTCTCAACGAAACACCAACGAACTTGAATCCGAATCCGAGACTAGAACCTGAATTTGAAAAAAACCCAACAACAATTATGTCACAGTGCTAACGAATATGACGAAGGGTCATCATGTACATCATGCTATTATTGCGTGATGTTGAATGCATTAAAATATATTGAAAATAAAGAAAAGGTTAATAATTATTGAATATTTTAATGCTGTAGAACGGCGGTTTTCAAATTTTGAATTCCATATTAAAATGGAACATATAGGAATAAAATACTAAATACAACCCATAAATATCGAGCCCTTTTTCAATTCTTTTTCAAAGCTTAAAAAGTTGTTGGTCAAAAACAACTTATTGATTACATGAGAAATATGGCTGAAATTATTTGTTGATCATGGTAGTATTAACCTATAAGCTCCTCGACATATTTTTAACGTTTGTGTGAAAATAATACCGCCCTTAAGAAAGATCAATTGAGTTTAGTTGGATTGAGCTGTTTATGTGCTATCGGGTGCTTTCTGGAGATTCCCGAGAACGATTGGGCTGTTCTACTTAACAAACTCTATCCCCACCAAGGTACCGAAATCATCCGAATTCTTTCCTCACTTTTTAAAAAACTTCTTCTAGTTTTATCTTATCATGATCTTATGTTGCCAATATGCTACCACAGCTTATGAGGAACATTCAAGTTGGATACGTCCACTTATAAAGAGGTGTTTATACCAAAGTTTTAAAAAATCATCATGTGGAGGTACAAAGCCTGCCAATTAAATTTAACCTAATACTAGGAGCATCAGGAAAGTATGAGCAAAGTAAGCCGACTTGTCGAGGGGGAATATGTAAAATATTAGATCTAATGAATA
>JXSR01S024666.1:0-10405 GCA_000969725.1 Ophiothrix spiculata
TCATATATTTGGGTGTTTTAGAGTCAAAATTGTGGCAAAATTGCCCTAAATTGGCACATTTTGCTCATTTTTTGAACAGCGCCCTCATTACAGATTGGCAGATTTTATTCCTATAGAGGTATTACTTAAATACAAATGCAATTAAAGAAAAATTGTGCCTTAAAATATGACTTGAGTGGTTTTTATTGCTTAAATTACCCCAAATTACTGTAATTTAGTTCAATTTTAGTCATTTTGGCGGCCATCTTGAATTTTTGAAAGCATGAAATCAGGCGAAAATGCTATAAAGTAGTAATTTGTGCATAAATAAATGGTCTTATGGTTAAAACGTGATATATGGGCCTTCAACATTTTCATAATCATGATTTTTGTATCAAAATTGCTAAAAATCTGCTATTTTTGGCTTAAATAGGGTAACTATGGCGGCCATTTTGAATCATGCCCCCTAGGCGTAAATGTGTAAAATTGAATAATTCATTAGCAGACACCTTGATGGCCTAAATAATGATGAATTAAAAGGAAAATAAAGTACATAACTCCACAAACCTTCCCATGTTGCGAATAATGCCTATTTTTGAATGATGACAATATGTCAATTGGCGGCCATTTTGAATCTGGCAGCCATCTTGGATTTTCAAAATAAGTGAAATATGATTAATTAAGGCATTTGTGATTCGTGTTTGTCATTTCTAACTCAAACCATGTATGGTAATGCTGCCAAAATGATGAAATGTTGATTTTTGTATTTTCAATAGGTGATAATGGCGGCCCTTTTGAATTTTCAAGATGGCCGCCATATTTGAAAAATGCAAAAATGGCTCCCATCCTAGAATGATTCTGTATAAAATTCTCTACATTCATGCCAATTTTCATGCTTTTATACAAAACCGCACAATTTCGTCAAAAACCTGCAAAAATATCCTCAAGTACAACCCGCACTGAACAGAGACGGACAGCGAATCTGTTCTTGGGTGAAGTACCAAAGGTCCCAATCTCTGAGACAGTCTCATCTCGCTGATGAAAGACGAAACGTATGTTTTCACTTCTGTATGTTATGATCCATAGTTTAAAATTTCCATCATTGAAAATAATTATCTTTGGGGATCAAATATTTCACTAATATGTAAAATATGTTACCAGGACAAACAAATGTGATATAATTAAGAGGGACAGGTGACATATTGGAAATTTGCATTTTTTTATACCACTTAATTCTGCCACAAAAATACCACTTTTTGATCCAAAACCCCATCAGAATTGCTTATTAGGCTCCTGAGGGACATCAATTATTTATGAGCTTTAAAAACAATGAGAAACAAAACACAAGACCTTTATTGCCTCACAGCTAAAAATTAATATTTCCGCCATCCCCAAATGTGTGACTAAGTACCATGAAATCTTAAATCTTCATTTACCTAAAATTGTGAGAGCATTCCTGTGCAATATGGAAATTCAAATAACAAAAACATGTGAAAAGAATCGTAAAATGGCTATCCATGTGGAAAAATCTATTATAAAACTTTGTAAAATTGGTGTTGTTTGATTTTGGGAGCACTCTGGTCCATGCACAATTGCACACAATCAATCTCTTACATGCTGCAGCTTTAACATCTGCCAAAGAGTGGAGTTCTCCTCGCTAATATCTGCTAATACTTTCTGCAGGGAATCCCCCCCCCCCTGTTTTCGTGTGCAGGCTGTCCTATGAGCTGCTGCTAGTAACACCTGTGGCCCCCAACGCCCCCTCCCTGCTATCTACATGCTACTTACTGCAGGGAAAGCCCCCTGTTCTCGTGTGTAGGCTCTGTCCCACGAGCTGCTGGTAACATCTGTCAAGGAATGTGGGGCGTATTTCAGTGGACTCTGCTTTACCTCCAGACGACCTTCCTCAATATCTTTGATTTCTTGACGGATTTCTGCAAGAGAAAAAAAAAAGGGATCATTGCATTAAATGAGCATGGTTAAGTTTTTACCAGATTATTAATTGATGTACCAAGTTCCAAGTTTCATGCCACCTGATGCAAAATAATGCAGCTTTTCAGCAAAAGGAGTAGTTATCCCCAAATTGAGGTGCATAGTGTTGGTATTAGGAGTTTTAAAGACTTGCTTAAAAATTGCGTTTGAATTTAAGTTTGAATCAATGGTCCCATGGTGCTAAGAATAAAGTCTTCACTTTGATGGGTTACAGCATGTCGTACCAGGTGTGAATAAGATCAACCGCCCAGTCACACACCTATAGAAGTGTCAATAATATTAGGCAGTTGCTTGTGAACTTTAACCTCAGAGCCTAAGACATGTTTAAGTAAAAAGGTTTTATCGCACAGTTACTGTAAATGTATATTTTACAGCAGGGCAATTCCATACCAACAGCTGGGACATGAAGACAATTTTACACCTTTTATTTTATTTTGATTTGAAAGATGAGACCCTAAATTGCAAGGATTTAAATTGGAATCATCATGCTGGGGACATTTTGTTCTTTAGTAACCCTTGTAAAGTTCGAGCACGTGCAAGTTTCATTTCAAACATGGTCAAAAGCTATCAAGAAATGTTGTTCATATTTATTGATGGGTACAACTTTATACTAAAATAAGATACATCTCACAAAAGAATTCAGAGTTTTGCCAAGATGTCTCGCTTTGAACAAGTCTTGTCCTTTTGGTGTAATGTCCGTAACGCAAAGTTTGACGACCTGTATTTACTAAATGTATGTTGTTAAATTTCTGGAAACTGGATAATATTAAAGCCTCAAGTGTTGTATTGTAAATAAGGAAATAACATTTGTTCAATTTCTTTCTATAAGTGCCTGGGATGTACTTGAAAGAAAGGGGAATGCTCCCAGTCAGTGTTTCCGCTAAGGCCGTATGGCGCGCCATTGGCGCAGGAGCGGTGAAAATTGGCGCAACGACTTTCTGAAAATGTGTGAGAAAGATATTTTTCTAGCTTTATTGAGCTAATTTTCAGCCACAGCTCATGATTTTGGCGCAAGCACCTCTTAAACTTTGTCAAACTTGCTCGAATTGGCACAAGCTCAAAAACCTTAGCGGAAACACTGCTCCCAATGTTATGTCCGTAACAGTGGAACTACCCAGCATTATATTGTTTGGTGATACTTACTGATGAGGGCTTCACAGAATCTGTCCAGTTCTTCTTTATCTTCACTCTCGGTTGGTTCAATCATCAGTGTTCCACTGACGGGCCATGACATGGTTGGGCTATGGAAACCTGCAGAAACACCAAAACAAAAAGTTAACTTACTGGTTGGCAACAAAAAAATGCTCTCTTAAATAACCAAGGTCTTTGTAAAAATCTTGATTATAAAACTCTACAAACTTAACTGGTTACAAACTTGTGGTTATACCCCTGCAACATATAGTCAAAACTTTCAATAATGAAAATTTCATTTTTTACAAAAATTCTACAAAAACATTGCACTATTTTGACTAAATCTTCAGATTAAAAAATGTGGACATTTTGAAAAAGTAGACCAATCATAGTACAAAATTTGCTAAGGACCTGTTGATTCAAGACAACCTGTACTAAATACTCCCCTATAGTCAGCTTGAGGTCTATGCAACAAAACAAGACTATGACACTCGACTTAAAGATTGTGTAGTAAGCTTACCAAAATCTTGCAGCCTCTTGGCAATATCTGCTACTTCAATACCACTCTTCTTGAAATCTCTGGTATCCAAGATGAACTCATGAGCACAGAAACCTAAATGATACACAAATAATTAACATTCAAGGGCCAGTTTATACTTGTCGGTCACACCACATACTGTTCTATATGACAAAAGACGCATTTCGAGAAAATCGCATTTGAAAATTCGTACGTAGACTTTGTATCATAGAAGAGCTTTTTTAGTAAAGTTTTCTCCTGATACTAATATTTTTTAAAGAAAAGACTTATGTTTAATTTCAAATAAAAATACTACTTAAAACCCTATTTAATATAGCTTTGAACTTATAGATCTGTATGTGAAAACGCTTTTTTTACATTTAGCGATCTTTTAGTACAGTAATTGAATACGTCAAACTGTTCTATTTCATATAGATCTGTATGTGAATTTTTTTCCTCCTCAAAGTTCATATAGTGCACCATATAGATCTGTATGTGATACGTTGTTTACTCTATACTTTAGTACGTAATTTTAGCTCAGTATGTGAAACGCCAAATTTAAATAGACCGCATATAGACCAAAAATTATTAATTATTTCTTGTTAATTAGGCTAAATTAAATCCTGTTACTTGATAAATATGAAGAAATCATCAATATATCAATCCAGACAAATTTTCTCAAAAAAGTCAAAAATGTCATATAGAACAGTATGTGATGCGACAGACGTACTTAATTTCAAACTATTAATACAGGGTTCCCAGCATTTTAAATCAAAATTCCCTGATTTTTCCCTGACGAGGACTCTAAATTCCATGATAACTATTTTTACAAAAAATGCCAAAGGGGGTTACTATTTAATCCTACAACCATGCATATCAGCCTAGAAGTTCCAGACACCCGACACGCCAGGGAAAATGAGTCACAACTACTTTCAATTTTTGGGCCAATTAAAATTCCCTGACTTTTTGGGCCAATTAAAATTCCCTGACTTTTGAGGCATTTTTTATCAAACTCCCTGAGTGGACAAAGTGAAATAAATATCTGTAATTTCTCTGATGGGCTTTAGAAACCCTGTGGTAGATTTTAAAATGTATATGCATTCAAAAATGTTTCCAATTCACATATTGATAGTGTTTTCACTGTTGGTACGTAAATATGGAATTAACTGCCCAAATACAATTTGTTACAATATTTCAAAGGAAAATGTTGCCATTGTTCTGATATTTATAACTATCCTTGACAGTAAAAGCAAATTTGCATGTACCAATATTATCTTGATTATATAAATATGATTATAGCTATTGTAAATATATAAGCCTTTGGCTTGCTACAGGCTCTGCATTAAAAAAAAAATTGTTCATCTTATCTATACTCAAACCATTTTTATATGTAATTTGTTATTTGTAAAGTGCTTCAAAGATTTTGCTTTTTGTGGTACATTCTCCAACTTGTGCTATTGTTTTATGTTCTTATATTGGAAAAAAACACTTTAAACTTGGGGAAAAAAACAATGCACATTTTGAAAAAGGTAAGTCATGAAGCATTCGTATATGCACCGAAACAACCAATTCGATCATTTGCACTTTACACATCTGATAGTTAATCTCGCAAATTTATATTTTTAAAGTAGGCCTCTGCATGTTCTCACATGTACAGTAACTTTCAATTTGCAGAATAAGTAATGTAGGATACTTTCATTCCCGACGAAAGCTTGACAGTTCAAAAACTTGTCCGACGGCAAACCCGTTAAAATCTACCAATTGTTATGAATTCCCGTCGTAAAAGCCTTAAATAATAAAAATTCTTTCATTTTGTTGTTTCCTCAAGGTCATTCTGTCAAAATGTTTGGCAAATGGATAATGAATTCTACATATAAATGATGGTGACAAAATTTGAAGTCTTACCTTGATCGCCTTTGTATAAAATCTTATAGTGTCCTTCCAGTTTTTTCATCATGTAGTTGGCATTGAGAATGGCAAACTCTGTGGCCTGTGTCAATCCACTAGCTCCCATCATCTAGAAAAGAGAAAAGTAAAGAGATAGGTTTGGCCCATAATATAGACTGAAGAAATTTGGCAGTCACTCGCATGTGGTAGTTATACTGTTTTGACTTTACAGCACCATTGGTTAAATTATTAGTCTTGAAATGTTGTAATCCCCACACCGGAAAAATGGGGTCTCCTGTATTAAAATTTTGACAATGTGTTTGAACAATTTTTAATGAAAAATCGGACAAGAAGCAAAAAATTGCAATCTTAGAATTCAAACGGATGTCCTGATAAGTTTCAGCTCCATCAAAACTTTGTTGACACATCACCAAAAACCACACCTCCCCATCCGCTGATTAGATGAATCTGAATCCGATGATGTACTGAATAACTCCTGGTGGAGTCTACAGGGATGCCACTTGGGTACGGAAAAATAGGAAATTAGTCTCGATCGGATACCAATTTCATGCAGAGGGAGAAAACTTCCCCTTTGAAAAGATTTTGGATATTTTATTTGCTAAAAGCCCTCTTTTCATGCATATTTTGAACCATGTTATGCAACTCTATCACTTTAATAAAAAAAACCTTGAATTTTTGAAATTCTGATTTGTTAAAAAATAAGAAAAATGCTCTAAAATCACCAAAAAGTAGGAAAAGTGGCATCCCTGCTTATAGCATCCAGGGATAGGTTTGTGCACCAAGTGTTTTTAAGTTTGTTGGTTTATGCGTCTTAGGGGCGCACCATTTGATTTTCAGGGGGGGCATGGAAGTTGGGGTCGAGTCAAGTTTTTTTTTTTAGCCGCCGAAGGCGGCGACATTTTTTTTTTTCGCCGCCTTCGGCGGCAAAGTTTTTTTTATTGCATTTTTTATGTTTTTCTTTAATTTGAATTAGTCGGGTAAAGTTTTTTTTTTCTTACTCATCTTTGGGTCAAGATTTTTTTTTTCACCGCCTTCGGCGGCGAAGTTTTTTTTTTCAAAAAACCTTCCATGCCCCCCCCTGAGAATCAAATGGTGCGCCCCTTAGGACGTTTTGCTTAAATGAGGCTTCATCTTCTATTGATATTATGTCCGGCGGCATATTGTTCCAGTTATGTCCGGTGGCAAATAGTTCCAGTCTCTGATTATGTTTGGAAAGTAACTGTATTTATCTTTGTTGCTAGTGATAATTTGGTAGCTATTTGAATGGACCATCTGAAGGAGGTCCTCCACCGGTAGGGCGATTTGACCATGGCGCACCTTATGCAAGATTGTCAGTCTTTGCTGGTGCGCCCATCTCTCATCAGTGACCCCTCCCTGATCTATACAAACAAATACAAACAAATTTGCCTACCTTGATATATGACCATGAGATTGGCAGGATGGAACTTGAGCCCCACAGGGCAGCGCTGATCAGGATTTCTGTTTCCAAATCTCTCAGTGACCCCTCCCTGATCTATACAAACAAATGTGCCTACCTTGATATAAGACCATGAGATAAGCAGGATGGAACTTGAGCCCCACAGGGCAGCGCTGATCAGGATTTCTGTTTCCAAATCTCTCAGTGACCCCTCCCTGATCTATACAAACAAATTAGCTTACCTTAATATATGACCATGAGATTGGCAGGATGGAGCTTGAGCCCCACGGGGCAGCGCTGATCAGGATTTCCGTTTCCAAATCCTCATGTGGTGGCACTACTGGGTGATTGGGTAGGAACTTCTTCAGGTGTGACTTACTGCAATAGAAAGGGAGAAAAATTAAAACAAATTCTTCAAGCTTATACTTTGTAAATCTTTAAGTATGCAACAAGCAGCCGATTAACGCATATAAACCAATATGACCATACGGAGATGTAAATTAGTCCGTATTTCTCGAATTGTAACGACGTACAAAATCTGGCTGAATATTCAAATGAACTTAGGTTCAAAGTTTGTCCATGTATTAGCGACAAAATTAGCTAAAAATAATACCAAAATTATTTAATTCTTCTTTATCCTTGGTACCAAAATCATGAACAATTCATGTAAAAAATATTTATACGCAGTTATTTGGTCTTAATAAATCCTAATCAATCATTCTTAGTCTCTTACACAATACAAAATCACCAGTTTGCAATGTTATCAAATACAAGGGATATGCTATGAATCTTGTCACAGAGTCTGATTGCTTGTGGCATACTTCAAGGTTTATCATGTCTGACATCTTCTACCTTGCACAACTCCAAAATAAGAATAAGACAATGATAACAGCAGATCAATCTTGTCACTTGATTGGCAATTGTTCTTGTCCTGACAGCATTTGAGCGTCCAACACTTGCATGCCTTGCGCATTGGTGATTGCGCAAATTTCTTGTAACGTGTAGTTAATCATGGTGTGTCATGCAAAAGTATCGTATGTTAACATTGATCACCATTTTGTCAAACTCTTTATCAAAGCCTTCCATTTATAAACGATTGCACTGAAGTTAGATAGGCGAGCAAGAAACCAAGGTGTGTAATTCGTACTGGTCAAAATTTTGACTAACTATGATCAGCGGTACTCGAAAGACTAAGCAACAGTAAAATGCTGAGACCATGGGTACCATTAAGACTTAGACTAAGAGTGTGATGCTGATTAAGTTATCTTTTTATATATTTTCAAGGACTGCAACAAGGTTTATGTCAGTGAAAATAAACAGACTTTGGGCGATAGGATCAAAGAACATGTCGCCAAAACCTCCATCTAATCAATCAGCCCTTGCTGAACATAGCAAGGCCACTGGACATGAACTAGACACCATCAATGTTTAAGTTTTATGCAGGGAGGACAAGCTTATTCCAAGAAAAGTGAGGGAGCCGATTTACCTCAAGAAAGAACTTAACCCCACCCTTAATAGGGACGGGGGCTGTGAACTTCCAAAGTTGTATTATTTCCTGTTGTCAATATCAAGAAGGACACAAACGTCCAGAACAGGAAATCAGACGTCAGACACGACTCAGACACCACTCGCTAAGGACGGAGAAGGGTTTTTCTGAAATATTCGACCCAAAACGTTAATGTTGATGATTAGTTATATATATTTTTTTTTAATTTAATTATATTTTCATCTTATCTTTTTTTTGTTTATTAAACAAATGAATGTTCAATCAGAAAGTTAAGTGTAAAAATGGTGTTGCATGTAACGAAGAGATGATGGGGGGAATTTTTCCAGCACTTACAAAAATGGTGTTGCATGTAACGAAGAGGTTGGGGGAATTTTTCCAGCACTTACAAGTGCCCCCACCTACAGGTTAAATCAATCTACTTACACTCCAATGGGACCACATCCTGGTCCTCCTCCTCCATGTGGAATGCAGAACGTCTTGTGCAAATTAAGATGAGATACGTCGGAACCGATATCTCCCGGTCGACACAAACCGACTTGGGCGTTCATGTTGGCTCCGTCCATGTAAACCTGACCGCCAAATTTGTGGACGATCTCGCAGACCTCCTTGACGCTTTCTTCAAAGATTCCGTTGGTGGATGGGTAAGTGATCATGATCGCGGCAAGATCGTCAGCGTGAGCTTCAGCCTGGATTGGGTCAAAGCACAAAGTTTTATTATTTTGAAACAGAAAAATGTAAATAAGCAGCAGTTTGTGACATTGTATACAGGGGTGTGAGAGTCAGGTGATAAAAAGAGCTGAAAACAGTTGAAAATAGTGACAAAATGCCAAAAACAGGCTGAAAATGAAAGAAAAAGCTCAAATTATGACTCTATTGAAGGCATTAAAAAGCTGAAATCAGCTTAAAAGCTGAACTCTCACACCCCTGTGTATATCAGTATAATTCACATGTAGAATAACGGACATAAATCTTATTTAATAAATGGTATCCCAACTTTATTTTTACTAAAGGGTCAGGTAAACTTGTTTCTCACAAAAAACAAACAATGAAGGCTTTATAAAATTACAACAAAATCTAGACTAGAGGGATTTCATTTTCAAATCTCGGTAAATCGGTAATACCATTTTAGTTAGAATATTTTTTAAAATAAACATTTTGCAAGGATCATAAGAAATATGCGAGTAATGTTTTAGTACCAAATTCTCATTAAGTTTAAGCAACCGAACTGTGCTTCTCTACAACCAAAACTTTCTGAAATTTGGCTGGAAATGGTATAGAAACAAATGCCAAGGTACTAAAAATATTCAAAACGAGACCATACATGGGGAGCGGCAAAAACAAAGTGAATTGAGGGTCTCGTGGACCGTACACTCCCCCCGGGGTGCTCACCTTTTTCTTGAGATCGTCCATATCAATACCGTCATTATCCACCTTGACTGGTTTCACCAGCATCCCAGCCATTTGACCCTCCCCCCCCCCCCCCCAAAAAAAAAAGCTCCTGCCTTATAGCCATTATGGATCCGTTTTGAAGCTCTAGGTAGGAAGACCTCTTTTCAGTGAATAAAATCAACTTACAAAAACTGAAACCTAGTCAATCACTTCAAAGGTCTTCTTGGAAACACTGACCAGCAACCTGTAAACCTGTCTTCTTCTTTCTACAACCTGAGCGTTTCCGACCAGCTGCCAATAGCTACCAGCCCATTTACTAATGAAGAGCTTCAAAAGGTTGTCAAAAAGCTCAGTAGTTTAAAAACACCAGGACCTGACAACATTCCAGCTTTCTTATGGAAGCATGAGCTTTTCCGAGAGCAGCTTCTAGAATTTTGCAATGAAACTCTTTTGGGTAACAAAAGGCATTTTCCACCTCATGCATCATACCACTTCCAAAGAAAGGGGATCTAAAGCAACCCAGAAACTACAGAGGCATCTGTCTATCTGCAATTGCGGGGAAGGT
>JXSR01S024666.1:31309-47104 GCA_000969725.1 Ophiothrix spiculata
GCTTTATATTTAGCAAAATAGCAAAACTTGGTAAATATTTCAAATAAATCTTCTCAGTGATAAAAATTAAACACGTGATCATCACCATCCTCGTACATTTTTATTGAAGGCAGTAATTTATTTCGGTGGTTTCAGTGGTGGTACCGTGCGTCGAAAAAGGGATCGTCCTACCACCACTGGAAAAAATGTTGACTCAATCGGACAGGGCTCCTTTAACATGACATCTGAACCATGAAGTAATAAGAATAAAGTTTTTGGCCAAGGGAACAATAAAGCATGGTCCAACCAGGGCTCAAACACAGGGCCTCTGTATAATGAATCCAATAATCCAACTTCTCGACCATGGCAGGGTCCCCTCATTAAAAATCTAATCATATTGTTTACCCCCTCCCCCCTAATCAATATTGTTTACCCCCTCCCCTCCATCCCCCATCAATAGCCTTTTTCCAGACGTAAATTTATCAAAAATACAGATCACTCGAACCATCAAATTTCTCTTTGTTAACTACACCTTACATCATCAAAAACACGGTCATTGTAAACAAAGGTCTATTAAAAAAATTTGACCTGACATATTACAACTGTATTGGATGAATGACTATGTAATCAAGCTGGGGCATTTTTCATGGCTCTGTAGGTACCAATTCAAAACAAAACAATAAACATAATAATAAACAAATTGAGAGTTTGACAAGTTATATAAATTTTCCCTACCAATTGTGTATTTTTTATTTGACAAATTTTCAAAAGAGGTGCAAATTGGGAAATGCTGTACTGGCAGGATAATAATATAATATTTAGATCAGCGCTTTGTGAATACCTGTAATTATTATTATTTGTGCTTTCATTATACAGGGTAGCCTCTTCAGTGTCAAGGCCCTGGGGCCGTATTCATAAAACTCCCTTACACTTAAGTGCAATTTTTACACTTAAGTGTAAGTGTCATACTTAAACCTAAGTGTTACACTTACACTTAAGTGATTCCCTTAACTTTGAAGCTCATTTTCTGCTTTATTGCAGTGCGCCATTTTCGTTCTTTTCCACTGTAATTTTAAGGGCAAAAATGCTAACTATAGTTTGTATAAAATATTTCCCAGTATTAAACTGACTTTCTTTAGTCACACTTGATGTGTTTTCTTTTATGAAAAAGAAAATCTTCTGAAATATATGCTAGAAAATACCCATATGACTTAAGGGCAACTCTTAATGGTGCTCCGAGGTCCCCTTAAAAGTTGCCCTTAAAATTATCAGAGTTTGCAGATGATACCAATTTTGATTTTATCATTTCATATGTTGCAGCATTTTCTAAGCTTTAAAATGACACGTTACTTGTTGAAATTGATCAAGGCAATCAAATTTTACAACAGAAAATCTGCTGAAAATTCTTATTTTCTTTACATTTTGCTGCCTATTTTCACCCGTTTCTTGAAAAGTGTTCTGTCGCAAAGTCACCCTTTTCGGGGTGAGTCATCACAACTGGGCAACCCAAGTCACTGTTTTGGCAACGCTAAACAAAGTTAGTCCCTTAAATAGATTGTATAACCATGTGACCAGTCACCTGATGAGCAAATATTATTGTTGTTTCACTGCTATGGTAGTTAAGAACTCAGTAGGTAACTGATCAAAGCCACTAACAATCAATGTAAGCATGCTGAGTTTTTGTTCATTCAACTGAACTCTATAAAAAACAGTGACCGCATACCTTAAAGAGGGAAAATGAACCCCATTGTTTGTTTGTTTAGCTCTATTAAGCACTAGAACTTTATTGCCCCCTAGGCATAAATATTTTGTATTAAAATCCCACTTAGCGTTGATCACAAACTGATCAAGCGTGCATGGAAATAAAAACAGTAAATAAATGTATTTTTAACATATACCATGATAACCACAGTTTGTGTTTTGTGTGTAGTGTACAATAACGCTTGTGCTTCGTAAAAAATGGTGTTTTAGTATTGTTTGCTCGGCGCTATATGAAATGTTCTAATTTGGAAACAACGACAAATGAGCAGGCTGGATAACAGATGGATGTAATGCAGATCTATCTGATTCAATTATTGTTTTAAAAAAAAAAACGATTTTCAAGTGCACAGCCTTAAATGTTGTGACATATAAAATTGGGGCTTGAAATCAAGAAATGCATTGCAAGCCTTGTATTTTGAGGCGTGCGAGTACAATAGCACACCATCACACACATAAAATGATCTTGAGGAGTGTGATTTTTAAGCACACCTAAATCTGGTGAAATTATACACAATTAATTATGAAATGCACACCTGAATATCTTGAGAAGTGCTATTTGTAGCACATCAGGTACTGTAAAGCATGACAATTTCGCTAGCATTTTAATTTCGCTAGTATCACAATTCGCTAAATTGAAATGCCGCTAAAACAATTGTTAACATAGCATTGAATAGCAAGATGATTCAAATTAGTGAAATTAAAATGCACCCAAAAAGTGAGGGTTTCCAAATTCGCTAAATTTTAATGCCGTGAATTTAAAGTGCTTTACAGTATTTTCAAAATCCAATTCCTGGGATTGCAACGTTTGTTCCCTAACAGCAGCATATCAATAGTTGGATATAATTTAGTTGGGATGTCACAAATATACAAATGATTTTACTGAAACAAAACAGCCTTCAAGGCTCAATTTGGGTCACTGTCACATCTACTCACATATGTGGACCGCCGTGACAAAAGGGTGCAGTTGTCGGCTCGTACATGTTGCTCCTTGTAGCATATCTGATGCATTCTATTTGTATGCATCAGATATGCTACAATGAGCAACATGTAGGAGCCGACAACTGCACCCTTTTGCCGCGGCGGGACACATATTGACTCAAACAAACTTTGAAGAAAAAAGTGTCCCCTATTGTAAACTTACCGAGTTGTCATCGTACAATCTGAGATTGATTCTCTTCTCTTCCGCACGACGCAAGACGCCCTCTCTGTCTGCGCACCTTGCCTTCAGCGTATCAAAGTAATTCTGACTCGTTTCTAATGAGATTGCACTGTTGTTTTCCAAAGCTGTCAAAAAAAGATAACAAAATTAAAAAAACATGAACATTGTTTTGTAAGAAAGATGGGTCCACCATGGTAAAATTTTGGATGTGACATTAATTAAGGGCCTTTTTGTGCATTTATTATAATCAACAAACAAAAATTGTTGAAAGAATGCCAAGTAGTAGAGTTGATACATATTTTGTTTGGAGCAAAATAAATGTTGACACGACTGTCCAATTTAATGTAAATTCAGACATTCTGTTCTTTATGGCTTCATACATAGCTAAATTAAAATAAGGCCAAAAAAAAAAAAGTTGTTTGGTTGTCTTCTACCGCCCGCCCCTATTTTTCGAATCTGGAAAAAAGTTTTTACTGTACAAAAGTATACCGCACCTAATTTTCAGATTTCCAAAAAAAGGTTTTTTTTCCTTTGAGAATTTTCATTTTTTGAAAATATTTCTTAAGTTGATGTTTTCATTTTGTTTCCATTTAAAACTGTTTTTAAACTTGTATAAAGCGATTTTTCGGCTTATTTGCATCTTTATAGAGGCCATAATTGTGTGTAATTTTGACTTACATTTGAAAAAAAAAATCTAAAAAATAAAATAAAATCTGCCCGCCCGCACTTGCTCAAAAAGAGTTGTGGAGGACAACCAAACAATTCATTTTTTTGGCTTAACATTCCCTCCCAAATTATTGTTCTCATATGATTAAAATGACTCCGCATGCAATTTCAATATCCGCCCCAATAATTTACCTTGCAAAATCAAAACAAAACAAAATGATACACATCGGATTGAATGTGATTATTCCAGTCCTGTAACTGAACTTGTAAATCAGCTGAATGCTGGGTCATTGACATCAAGTGACGTATGATACCAAGAATTCCTTGTCTACTTACAGTTAAACTTAATTAACGCTTTTGACTAAAACCAACCAAGCGAGCAACTTTTCGCAAATGACTGTTCTCATGGTAACTCCTGTATTCTTATATAGTCAAAATGCATCTAGTTTCCATGGAAATATTACTTAACCTCCAACATATTAAATGGATATTAAACTGTCTAGAGAAATTGAAATTGTTAAGTTTGAACTAAAAAGTTGAAAACTATTATGAAAGACTAGATATAATAAATATATAATGAGCATGAGAGTGCACTTTAATGAAAAAAGCTGAAAAATCTGGAATTTCATGTAATATTGCTAAAAACCAACTCAAAACAGGCTGAAAATAAAAATTGAGGAATTTCTAGCATCAACAAATCCTGAATTCAGCAAATTTGTAACAATCAATCCAAAAACTCTGAAATCGGAGAAAAAGCTGAAAAATCTCATGCCTGTATATTAGATATTATAAATATGTTAGCATTTTTGTTTTGTAAATTTTTAAAATATCCCAAGCATCTTTTATCCGATCCTCTTTAGCACATGACATTAACTCTAGGTTAGCCATAGATTTACAGGGGAGATACCAGGCTTTGTATACCAGCCTGTGCAATATGGCGTCATCAGCCATGGAGCTCAAATTGGGGGTATTCGGGTCCACTCTGTTCCCGCCAAAATCAACATTGAGTGCCGAGACTTGGTTATACATAGAGACAAACTGCGTTAATAATACTTTACGCGAATGATACGCCAACCTGCACACAAAGCATGTGTGCGTGGTTCAATATTCGCGCATTATGACAAGGTGCGATGCATCATCAGCAAGCTATCGGCAAAAACCCGAATACCCCAATTTTGTCTCCATGCCGGAATAAAAATGGCGACGTGCCTTGTATCTCCCCTGTAAATCTATGAGTTTAGCACAAATATTCACTAGTTCTTTCACTTACCTTGAGCTAGAATAGCCGTCCCATGATGCACTCTGGTTGCAATATGTTTCAGCCCCTCTGGACCATGGTAAACTGCATACATAGCTGCCATGTTGGCAAGAAGAGCCTGAAATTAAAAGATTAAAATATTTTTCAGAAAAATATTGGGTCCAACCATTCATAAACTTGAGGACAAGTTGCAATGCCACTACATGTCATAGTAAGCAACTGAAGTCGGTTGTTCTCACAAAGTTGGAGCTACACATTTTATGTTTGGAAGCCGGGGGGGGGGGGCAGAATTACTTTGGCATAAACACAGAAGTAAACTATATACTTTTCCCATAGGTTTACAAATGAATAAGCTACAAAAACTCTTAAACTTTCTAATACCCAGGTATGTTATAAAGAATATTTTGTTACCCAAAGTACGCTGGAGTTCAAAATGGACCCCACTCACAGCATCAGGTCGTAGCGTAGTTATTCAAGTTAATTGGAGGAGCTACTTTGCTACTGAAAAAGGTGTTAGCCAGAGGGGTGTCCAGGTGTCATTTGGGACATCCTGTTTTCAAAGTGGACACCTTAGAATTTCTTATTTTAAAATTGGTTTGAATGGGAACTGGACACCATGTTTTTATGAAATCAGCAATTTCAGACCATTTTGGGCACCCTATTTTTAAATCCTGTCTAATTGCATATAGATAATGCATATGATGCCCCCACACAAATGCCTAGAATCTAGTAGTAATGAGCCAATACCAACCCCCCCCCCATTTTTTTCAATAAAGTGGGGTAGCTAAAAAAGAGTAAGTATGGACTCATTTTCGCCTTACCTGGGCCGTGCATATGTTGCTGGTAGCTTTATCTCGCCTGATGTGTTGTTCCCGTGTTTGCAACGCTAGCCTCAAAGCATCTTTTCCTGACGAGTCCCTGAAACAAAGTATGACATATTCACTTGTTTGTTATTTCTCCATGCAGAATACATACTTACTTCTTGCTTACTAACTTTGTCGCTTTTCTGGGAGGATTTTTGTTTTCAGATTGATATATCCACTTGTTTGTTATTTCTCCATGCAGAATACAAACTTACTTCTTGCTTACTAACTTTGTCGCTTTTCTGGGAGGATTTTTGTTTTCAGATTGAGTCTTGAATTAAATACTGCATATTGAAAACCTTGTGGTTGCAACACATATCTATACTGCACGGCGTCACCATTCTTCAGAGGATGTAAATAAACATCCAGAGTACAGGGCCAATTGTTTACAAACACGATCGGTACCCTGCAGTTGGTGGACGCGTAACTGATTTTGTCAGATGAATTTTGGCAGAGATGCAGGCGCAATATCTGAGTGACAAAAGGAAAACTTTCCAAAGCAAATTTGGTCTAGATTACAACAAATTATTTGTTTCAGGATTTGGTACACGTTACTCATTTGCAATTTGAGGGAAATTGGGTTAAACTTAAAATCAAAATATTCACCTCTGACCACTGGGTCATTCACTATGCCATACACGAGTTTGGTTACCAATCCATACCAATCCAACCAAAACTTGCAGCTCTTTTCCTGGTATTCAAAATCAGCTACAGGGAGGGGACTACTCATATAGCTACAGTGAATGTAGCTCTGAGGAGCTTGATTTTAATTTCAAAATATGATTGGTTTGAGAAATACCAGATTTAGGCCCAGAGATACTAGGTCTACATTGAATGAGATTTTAGTACACTTAAAAATGATAACAGTTGGTCTTCAGACAATTCTATATAAAGCAGCTGTTCTATACAAAGTTCTATCAACCCCGAGTTCAACCCTCCCGGAGTAAAAAATTCTTCAAAATTCCTTCCAAGCTCTTCAAAGGCCCAAATGGAAAGGAAGTAACATTTCTTTTTAAAGTAAATTGACAGTCAAACTTGAAATATCTTTCTAAACCAATAATTAACAGTCGATTTTAACAAATATTTTCCTCACCACTGTGCTAACATCTTTATGCTGAAAAAAAAAAATTATTGGACAGATGAAATAAAAATCTACAGTGCATGGCCCCATTACTTGTAAATTAGGCCAAAAATAAAAAAAATAGTTGTGTTGCCCTCCCAAGAGAAAAATTTGGACACCCGGCAGGCCGGTCTTTTTTTTCCTTTTTTTTTTAAATTAATTTCCATGAACTAATAAATTTGACTGGGCACCAAGACTAGTCTACCATTCGGGAAAAGAATCTATATAATTAAATATAGCACATTCGCATATTTTCTACATGAATATGCCATCAGCTTTTTTATTTTAAAATGTTTAAAGATTTCAAGAGATCAATCAACATAATGCAGCTATTTTGTTCTGTTCTTCTACTTCTGGTTTCGCAATATTGTGTTTTCAGAATATAGAATGAATTTTATGATGAAACTAATAATGAAAAATTTTAATATTTTTAAAGCTTTTTGGTATTATTTTTGACAAAATAAGATTTTAAATTCTACAAAATGAAAATTTCTGACATTGATATTTGTAAGAACCAAGTAAGAACTATGAAATGATTTTGTGGATATGAACAGTGATACACGACAATCTACCATGCATGCGGGTCTGTGTTGATGAAAATATAATTCGCGGAGAATGTGAAAATTTTGTTGTAAAAGAGTTCAGAACGGAGCTGCTTGTTTGGATTTCTGGCGTACCACAACTTTTTACACATGTTTTATCAAATACACACAGGTGAAATATTTCATAAACAGACAAAATCATAAAAAGCATGATTAAAAAAAAAAAGTTCTCAGATTTTCAAAATTTTGACCAGGCCTTAGAGGGCAACACAAGTATTTTTTATTTTTAGCCTTATGCAATCACCAAAACTTTTCATTTTCATTGCCCATCTTACCTTGTAACCCCTACTAATCGTCCGGGCATCTGTCTCTGTAATTTGTCTCTGACAGCAAAGAACGCGGCATGAGGACCGCCGTATCCCAGCGTGTTACCGAACCGTTGACAGTTACCGAAAGCAATATCCACGCCAAAGTCGCCTGGTGCCTGGATGAGGGTTAAGGCAAGGAGGTCTGTTGCACACGCTGTCATTGTCTGTGGTAAATAGAAATTGGTAGTCGTAAATTCGGTGCCTGAATTATGGAAAAAAAATGCTTTTTTTTATGTTGCACAATAATTCCTCTAAAATTAACTAATGGACAGCAGAATGTATGGCTGAAAACATACACATACTTCATGCATTCTTATAATCACATTTATTTTTAATGGAAGGAAGCAAAATCTTGCAAATATTTTCAGACTTTTTTGTTTTGATGTAACTTTAATGAATCTAGCACTACAAGTCCCCTTTGGTTATAACAGCCATTCCATGTAACTAAAAATAAATACTATGAACTATGAACAATCACACTATTAGATTGAGTATGTTAAACATGAATTATTGCCAAAAAACACGTTTTTACTAAATTTAGAGCAAAAAAAAGACCTACAGTAGAATCTCCTTTGCATTACTTAATATATAATAAATTTTAATTTGTTTTCTTTAAAATTGGTCAGTTAAGGTTGAAATTTGGATTTATAATCTAGGATGGTTTTCATGTTTTTTCATTTCGTTTTGAAAATACGCTGCAGTAAAATTTGCACAAAGCTACTACGTCACACGAGTCACGCAGTTGTGTCACGCGAGTCACATTTTCAACAAGGCACAGCACACTACACAGAGAACTTGAGGAGAGTTTTGCATAGAGTGGGGTAGAATGTTAGGTTTCTTATGCAGAAAAAATATTTTTTGTCCTACAAGTAGAACTCTTTAAAAATGCGTTTGAATCAAGTGAGGTCAAAAATTTGCTTTTGTAGCCCGTTACGCGAGTCACGCCAAATAAATTGCGATATCTTGAAAAATACTTGGTCTGTGGCCAACATTTGCATTGTGAACTATACTATGCATACGCATTGCCTCTATTCAAAAATTTGTAAAATTAAAGTAGGGGAAAGCTAATTCTATAATAGTGATCCATTCAAACATGGATTTTTGTAGAAATGTCACGCGAGTCACAATGGAATGGCTGACATTGACAAGGTAAACACACCATCTGTCAATATTTCATATAATGCAAGCTAACCTCTTCCCAATGCACCATTTTTCAGCTGTACTTACCCCATGAGATCGAGCCCTGTGAACAAGGTCTGCATAGCTGAGATGTTGCCTGCTGTATCAGGGTATTGGAAAGCTCACCACTAATATACATTTCATGTCCAAGCTAAAATCTACCGCATGCACCATTTTTCAGCTGTACTTACCCCATGGGAGCGAGCCCTGTGAACGAGATCAGCATAACTGTAGATGTTGCCTTCTGTGTCAGGGTATTGGAAAAGCACACCACTAATGTACATTTCATATCCAAGCTAACCTCTAACTCATGCACCATTTTTCAGCTGTACTTACCCCATGCAGGGCTAGAATTTCGGCGCGAGTCCGCGAGTCGACTCGCGTAGAGACTCGCGCCAAATTACTACAGCGCGAGTCCACATGGACTCGCGCAAAAAAAATCATACCAAAGCTTGAACCAACTCCAGAACGCAAGAAATTCCACATAGCGTAAACACAAACAGCTGATTTACAATCATTAGTTGATAATCAATGACAAATATCCTGATTGGTTCTACACAGTCACAACACAATTTTTCAGCCAATAGAATTTGAGGTTATTGCTAGCTCGGTGTGTACCATTTATCTTTAGTGTACTCGCTTACAAAGTAAGTATATATTTCTTTTTTTTATAATTCCACATAATTAAATTACATTAGAGGTATGTATTCTGACATTTTGGAGTGGTTCTAAGCTCAGAATTTGCTTACAATCTTGAGAAATTCACGTTTTTGAGGGCCGAAAATCTGCCGTGAAAATCAAAACAAACTGATCGTTCACTTTCTTTGGCACAAATATTTTCTACTTCTTGGATCACTTCCGACATTTTAACACATCTCAACAAACAGTGGAGGTAATTTTGATTGAAATAATGTTCATTAGTAGTTTTAGAAGTGCTGAGATCTTGAGCTTTTGTCGGAGGTGGCCAAATTTGACAGGTCTGTGTAAGCTTACTCACTTGCCATGCTTACGAAAAATGTCCGAAGTAGCATCAATAAACAAAAGTGATTGGGCTTCCGAGAGGGTAAAAAATGGAAATTATCTGCTGTACATGCTTTTTAAATTTTACTGAGGGCATACCCTATTTAGATTACACAGTATGGTCAACATGGGACATCGCATGAAAACTGATCTAATTACTCACTTCTGCAAGTTTATAAAAAAAAATTCAAACTGGTGAATATAAATTCATTGTGGTGTAACATGTATGTCCATGATAATGACAGTACCATTTGTTACCAGCAAACTGAAAATACTATACGGTAATACCGGTATACAATTTATTACCATACCATAATGATAAAACACCTGACCAATACCATATGCATGCTGAGGAATTGGTAAAATTTTGGACTCACGCAAAATTCTGCTACGCGAGTCATTTTGCGCGAGTCCATGGACTCGCGCAAAATTCTTCAGCTAGAGTCCACTTGGATTCACGCCATGCTTCGCGAAATTCTACCCCTGCCATGGGAACGAGCCCTGTGAACGAGATCAGCATAGCTGTAGATGTTGCCTCAGGGTCAGAAATTGGACGCGAATCCGCGAATCCATTCGCGTAAAGATTCTCGCAAAATCTCAACTACGAGAATCCATCTAGATTCGTGTGAACACTCACCACATTTTATCAAAACATCGCACTCTGAGTAAGCTTCCCTACGAAGATTTACATGTAAACAAGACAGCAGTCGATCTTGACTGCGGTCGATGTTTTTTTCCCCACGGTTTGTCCCGTTCATTTTACAGCAATGTTGATTGGTTATTTGCATTATTTTCACGTTCCAAAGTCCAATCACGTAGAGCGGTTTGTCTTCATATAGATTAGTAGTACAAGCGATTTTGATTGGCCAGTATTAACCTTTCTGTAATAGCCGATCCAATCACATACGACGTCATAAAATGCTTGGCTTTCAGGTACACGTGCTCGCAGACAGATAACTTCGCTGACTAAAGGTTGAACAAAATTTCTCAATACGTACAGTGTGATAGCAATATAAACTATTATACAGTTGCATTTAAGTGTGTTCATATAAGAAAATGCGGGGCGAAAATGCAGCGCAATTAAAGTACATTTAAGACGCTAAAGGTGTGATGAAAATAAGAACAGAAAAATAAAGATTTATTACATATATTTAGCTCTGAATTCAGCCCCGTTAAAACACTGAATTTATTATCTAGAAATACCGACCGAAAAATGCAATTTGGAGCAGGTAGACGGCGTGATTGTGGTGACATCGTATAAACAACATGGCGACTACCAAGGCAATTTCTCGGGCGGCTCTGCAGCGTTGGGAAAGGGAGATTTTAGAGAGTTACAATTTTGTGACAGAAAAATGGATGAAAAGCACTGCAGAGGAGTGTGCTTTCCTATTATACATGCGTAATCAGGTCTGTATGTAATTAAATTTAATTCAACACATGAACAAAAAGTAAACATTTAAGCCAAATGATCATTAAAAGTCTAGGGTTGAGGGGATGGTTCATTTTAACATCTACCTTATTGTATTGCTTTAAAAGATTTGCCAATGTACAGTGTACATTAAAGTTTCAAGTTACAAATGTGTTATATGAGGCATTAAAACTCAAGAAAATTCAAATTTATTAATACCTTGACTGATATAATTTATTTCACAGCAAACATTTAAAGTTACACTTATAATCAATGAAAATTTGCTCTTAAGACTGGTTTGCAAATGTTTTTGGTGGAACCTGTAAAATGGATTCTGTGGATTCCCGCAAAACTATTTTGCGAGAATCCAAACGGATTCTCCTAGTGGGATGCGAACTTCTGACCCTGTTGCCTTCTGCGTCAGGGTATTGGAAAAACACACCACTAATATACATTTTATATCCAAGCTAAACTCTACCGCATGCAGCTGTACTTACCCAATGAGAGCGAGCCCTGTGAACAAGATAAGCATAGTTGTAGATGTTGCCTTCTGTATCATGGTATTGGAAAAACACACCACTGACGTACATTTCCAAGCTAACCTCTACCCCATGCACCATTTTTCAGCTGTACTTACCCCATGTGAGCGAGCCCTGTGAACAAGGTCTGCATAGCTGTAGATGTTGCCTTCTGTATCAGGGTATTGGAAAAGCACACCACTGATGTCATGATTGCTGAAGTCCCAGTCTCTGAAACCCTGGACAATCACTTCAACACCAAGAGGCCTGCAATTAAGAGGGTGGAGACAGAGAGAGAAAATATTAATACCCCATTCAGACAGAGCCAAAAAGTCATCTTTAGACGTATTCGAGTTATATTTAGTTCAAAATTCGCTTATGTGTGAACAGTTCGAGCTGACTGAAGTCATCTAAAAAAGAGTCGTCTTACATCGACTTTTAACTCGCTAAAAAGCAAGTTAATTAAGTCTTACTTTCCGTAAGTGTGAACACCTGTCGTCGTATGTCGAGTTGAATTTGTGTTTACTTCCACAGCGCATTGACTTGGATCATGTCATTTCCGGAATCTACAAGTCAAGTTCACTTTAATGCGACTTCAACATCGTAGCGTGTGTGAACGATTGTAAGTCGAGTTACTTTCCGCTAATACGAGGCCGGGTTTAAACTTGAGGACCCTAGAACCAGAAGGGGGTTAAGTCACATTGAGTACAAACTGAGAAAATGGCACAAACATCATATCATTTGTGTTGTCTTGAAAGGTATTGCTGTATCTCGCAGTGACTCTTACGCATGCTCTGATCATCAAATTACTACAAAACTTGTACAGAATGTAGAAATGAGAATTCTGTAGCAGGAAATTGACACAACTCAATTTTCAAGATTTTGTGACTTAACCCCCTTTTAGTTCTAGGGTCCTCAATTGAAAATGAACTACCTCGGCAAGGTATGAGACACCCATCCAATAATCCAAGTTTCTGGGCAGGAAATTTGCTTTCAAGTGGAGCAGAACTTGGGCTTTTGAATCACACGACATTTTCTCTTCCAAGAGGTAATCACCCAGGGGGGGGGGGCACTCAAATATGAAAGTGACGTACCTGCTCCTACCGACTTTCGAAATGTAGGGGCAATAGGTGAGAAATACATTGAAAAATAGGGGGTCATTCGGTGTAGAGGGTAAAAAAATTGGGTAATTTCGAGCGATTTGTTGGCAAGAGCGAAAAACAGGGTCATTCGGTGTAAGTTTTTGAATAAAATGAGGCTAATTTTCGTAAAATTTATCGAAAAAATTGACAAATTTAGCGAAAAAAGGGGGTCATTCGGTGTAGGTTCTCGAAAAATCAGGGCAATGGATGAGAGTCACCATAAAAAAGGTTAACTTTCAAAATAAAAGGGGGTCATTGGGTGACAGCTCAGTGAAAAAGGGGGTCATTGGGTGAGAGCGGAGCAAAAAAAAGGGGGTCATTCGACAGGAGCATGACGCGTGCCAATATATAATCACTAGAAATAAACATCTCAGTTTGGACCAAACCATCTCGGTTTCAAGTGCCTCAAAACAATGGCATTGTTGTGTTATGCAACACCACTTGAAACCGAGACTGTAAACTAAGATACTTATTATTAATCCCTGAAAGTGAGTCACCAATCTGAAACACATAAATTGAATTATTGATTTTTATGCAAAAAGCATCTCGGTTTGGCATCTCACTTTCCTGTCTCGGTTTAGTGAGAACAATAGAATAGCAGCCATTGTTTTGAGGCACTTGAAACCGAGATGCTTTGTCCAAACCGAGATGTTTCAATCACTCACATTTTTACTCCCAAGCTATCAAGAACACTTGATGGAAAGAGAAATCACTTACATGTGCATTGATTTTATGCAAGTAAGTTTAAGACTTCCATTTGAGCTCAACTGGGCTGAGCAAATATTGCAAGCGAATGTATCTTGCTCAAGAGAATGTCTTCGGATACAAAAGCCTTATTTGGATTGGAATGTATTTTGTTTTGATAAAGCAGATCTGCCACTTCCTAAACAAACATGGTACTGTCGTCTGGGCAGGAACAAAAAACCATAGAACATATCATTTTTTTTCTTCAGAAATTCCACACTTTCATTCATCACTAAAGGACATTTACCTAAATTGCCGGTTTTCGAGGGACTGTTACAATCATTGACAAACATGAACGTATAGGAAATGTCAGCCAGTATTTTTGACTTGGACTCGAAGCCTGGATGTACAGAGCTGCTGTTTGTTATTAGCAACAGAATCACAACAAACATATTGGCTGACTCAGAAGAGGAAATAGGCCTACATATGTAATGACAGTTAACGTTTGCAAAAGACTAGGATCCTAATGACCTTAGCCCCTAGTTTTGAACTCTGTAATTGGTGTATAGAGAGTGTTAAGGAGTGCAAAATACTGATAAATCAACCAGCCTCAAACCATCAAACACAATACAAGAGTGATATGCAGCAAGCCACATCAGGCTAAGTAGCCCAAAAGTTAAAAGTAGCCCAGCCCAGATCATGGCATATCGAATCAAAAGTTTTAACACTCCAAATCCTCCAACCTTATTATATCAGAAATCTCCATTTGCATGCTTGCATTTTACCCTGGTACTCAAACCCGGGACCCCTCGCATCCCAATCATACCAAGCCAAATATGGATGGGGGGAAACTCCAATTGTGTTGGCAGGGTATATATGTCCGGCGGTCAAGACCCCCTTTTTCAGGCCGCCAGGCCGCTCACTAGATCCCCATATTCAGCGTGATTCAGTTCTTTTGACCCCGTTTTTGAGAAATACTACACAATTTCAGTTCGAACTGCAAAAATTGCTCAGGAATTGCAAAAAATTTCAGCTCAGGAGGCTATTTTGGGCCAAAATTTTAGTTCACTAGACAGCGATGTACGAGTGCCACCAAGCACTTCGGAAGTAGGGACCTTTCGTTGACAAATATGGTCAAAAAGGGGGTCTTTCAGTGACAAAAATATGGGGATCTTTGGGTGAAATAACCAAAAAGTGGGTTCTTTCCGGGTCAAAATGGCCCAAAAATTTGCAAAATTTCGACAAATTTTTCGATGATTTTTGAGAAATTTTTGACAAATCTTGCGAAAAATTACAGTACATCAAATCAAGAAAATGGTGGGTCATTGAGTGACAAAGCTGGTTGTTTTAGTGACAAGGAAGTTTTAAAAATAGGGGGTCATTGAGTGTCAGAACTTTGGTAAAAATTGGGGGTCTTTCGGTGAGAGCATGCGAAAAAGAGCAGGGCCTTTTTTTTTTTTCACTTAAGTTGAGCGACCCCCAGGCCAAAACGGTGCCCTTATCACCCATATTAAACTTATTATTTTTTCGACTGACTAACAGGTTCGTTAAAAGTTGATATTGATACCCCAAACCACTTGTCACAAAGATTAATTTTTCTGTGAAATTGTCATTTGTCGAATGAATTTAATTTAGGATATCAAATCTAATTGCAAATGTGCTAATAAAGAGGGAAGTATGTCTATACATTAGGCCAAAAAAAAAATATTGTTATATTGCCCTCAGCGACCGACCCTATTCAAAAATTTAATGAAAATAGTGGAAAATGCACCCAAATTTGGTACTTTGGGTGCTTTTTTAAAAAAAAATTTCCGACCGACCTACTAAATTTTTCAGAAATCCCACTTGAGGGCAACACAACAATTAATTTTTTTTTTGGCCTTAGATTGATGCATTTTCTCCTTCATTTCCCCCCCCCCCCAATTTTACAGAAATCCCACTTGAGGGCAACACAAAAATTAATTTTTTTTTGGCCTTGATGAAGTTGGCGATTTCTATATATTTCATATTTTTGTTATACACATGAAAAAAACGGAGTATCGCATTCTTTGCTGGTCTGTTACAAACCCATGATGAGGTTTTCAAAGATGGTAAGAACACAACATAGATTTCCTAAAAATCACAGTAA
>JXSR01S024669.1:25188-58966 GCA_000969725.1 Ophiothrix spiculata
GTCATTTCTAGTTTGCATCCTGTTAGCTTAGTGGGAGGAAAGTTTTGTTAGTAGCAATATTATTACAAAATAGCATTAGGAATTTTAATATTTGATTCAGCCTTAAACAAATCGTTTTTTAATTATCACATTTTCAAAGCTGAAACTTAAGCATTTGTAGTTAACACATTGTGACTTTTTTACAATGGCTACCCAAGAATCCGCATGTAAGCAGGCATAACTAGAATACTAGAAATCATGAGATTTTTTAGGACAAATGACAATTATGAGTATAAAGATTTTCAATAAGGAGACTAGTTTTTTCAAGAAAACATACTGGTTTTTTTTATCCAGACTGTGTGAGTTAGGTCCATTCCAGTTAATAAAATAATGCTTTACAAAATCCATTTCAAACAAAATGGCAAAACAAGCATTTTTATTCAAGTCGGTAAATCAAAATAGAGGCTTTTCTGAAATATGTCTGCTTACATATCTGAATGTCCAAATGACTTCTTTATAAAATGTACACTTTTTTATTCATTATCGTACCACATCTACTTATCCAATTCTACTATTAATCTCTAAAATGTAAATAATCTTACCGTTAAGTTTTTCTCGCATCAATGTGCCAAAAACGTTTAGTTGAATTGGATGAATTGATACAGCATGAATATTACACTCTAACGAAATACATATCAGCTTACATTAGTAAAACTATTACATTTGTTTAAGGCATATTCTGTATCAGGCCTGTTCTGTATTCTACATATTCCTACTGTCATATCTAGTACATTTCATCATGTGAGTGCAAGAAAGTCGTATCTGCAATAGCTGCCATTTGTCATAAATTTGGATTGCACACTGTCTAATCTCCAATCATGGGTCAGTGGTTCTTGAAATGGTTCAGGTGGTTCTTCAGGTGACATCTCAGGTGACACCATCACCTGAAGAACCATTTCAAGAACCACGGACATAAGACAAGGAATTTTTCACATTCTTGTTACAAAGTATAAAATAAAAATAACTTAGGGCAGCCATTGCAGATACGATTTGTATCATAAGAAGACTCAAATCAGCAGATGCATATGAAATAATTATGGCCTACTTGTTCACACTCTAGTGGAATAAAACAATCCCAAAATCAAAAACTGATAAAAAGAGTCATCTCTTTGAAGTGATCTTGTGGTGTTGCTTGGGGTGGCTTCAGAACTCAACCGGTGGCCGGCCGCCTGCCTGGAACCAGCAGTTCTGGGCAGTTGTCATTGTTCAGAACAAAAGCAATTGGCTAGAACCTGCAGATTCCACACCACTAATTGATCTACCCAGCACCACCCTTTGAACAACTCACTATATCTCTTTATACAGAAGCGTACCGTTGTTGATTCGGGATGAATCCATAGTTGATATTCAAATTAGCGCGTCACGCACGGCACGGCGTTTAAACAGTGCACAAAAGTCGGCGCACTGATCATCGCACGTCAAGCACTTATAGTACGTGCAAAAGACTGGAGCTTGGGACAAATTAATAACGTCATTACGTCAAAGCAGCAAACATTCACAAATCAGCACTTTGCTTCAGATATGCTAAATATTTTTATGAAGATGAGTAGGTCTATCTGTTAAATTGAAAACATTTAGATTTTAATTTTACGTTTTCAGGAAGATTTTCAAACACGCCACAGAGTTGTTCATCGTGAATCAACAACTCTGCATCCGCCTATTTTTATCACGCTTGGGTGGCTAAAAATATGCAGAAGCATGGATACATCGTTGTTGATTCACGAGGCGTGTTTGAATACCTAAATGGCTCATGGGCGCTGCCATTCCACGACATAACAGTTGCCCTAAAGCATCTCAAAAGTAGTTGAAATGTGGGATGAGTGGCTTAGTTTTTTTCTAGATTTTTACTTTGGATGTCTGTTGACAAATATTGATGCAAAAATCTCATTTTTCCTCCAATATAATCTCATATTTGATTACTTTCCCTCTAAATTGAGAGATGCAAAACTGGTCTAGAAATCATCCAGAACACAAGCTGCTGTTTAACATGGTAAATATGTAGGGTTGTGTAGGGGAAAATCAAGTAGCTCAAACCCACTTTAAATGCTTTAAATGAAAAACTTTCATTGTTTATTATAAATTCAATGGTTTTATTGCATTGAAAAAACTGTAAATGTGATATTTTGGGCTACATAACATGCACTATTTGCATGTAAAATAATAGGAATATCAATTTCAATCAGCGGTTCTTGGTATTCAGGCACAATTTGAGTTGTAAAGTGGTCCCTTGAAATAAATAATTTCCATCTTATATAATAAATTTTATTGTATTCCCATCTCTTTCTTGATCTCTTAAGTGATGTCCTGTGCAAAGTTTGAACAAATAGAAAAATATCAAGACCCGAAATTTGGAATTTTAAAAAACACTATCTTCCCGAGTATCGTCAATACCCACATATTTTGTCTTCATCTTTTTGACCTTTCCAATGGCTTAGAAGATTTCCTAACAAATGCGTCATGAAAATCTTACATCAATGGTATATCTTACCAGGAAAACAAAAATAACAACTGTTTGTGTTTTATCAACAAACAAGGTCCGATTGCTATATTTGTCTTTTCAAGCATTTATTTTGGAAAATCTGATTGAGTAAAAGTGATGATCTAACAATTGCAACAATTATTGTTCATGTTACATGATCTTCATCCAAAATCTATTGAAGCAAAATTATTATCATACTTAAAATTAATTCAATGTTTCTTTAAAAATCTCCCATCATTTGATGTGTCATGATTTTTTATTACCATGCAATTTCCTATTATAACCAATGGTGCTTTTCTTTTTCTTGATGTTTTTTTTTCCAATTATACTCACCATCGCCACTTGCAACATATTTAATTGATACAAATTATATTGGGTTGACTGGCCTTGTTGTAACTCATTGAAACATTTAAGTAACCCAGCTGCAACATGTAAAATGGACTACGGGAAAACCCCAACTATCTCAAAGTTGCAGTTTTATGAGTTAATGCGTTGCAAAAGTGACACGTAATAATTTATGCAAATCGCACATTGCAAAGGTCACATAAAGCCACTGGTTCAAAGTAAATGTAGTGGGCATTTTAACCACACATTAAGTATATGGGGAATAATATCTATACAAAAGAAGCAAAAGTTAGTATTTTGATGTTAATATGTTTTGGAAAAGAGTCTCGTAATAGACCAGAAGGTCATTCCTGTCATTTCTTTTTTCTTTTTTTTCAGTTACTGAACAAAAAGCGAGTAAAAAGGTGTGATTTTTGTGTGTACGTACGTCTATTGTGTTAGTATATGTGATCAGTGGAACCATTATCGACATGATCATTTGTTTGGAACCAGAATACAAGTGTCAGTACTTAAGCAGCATATAAAGTTAGATGTCAAAGATTAAAGTTAATCTTGAAAGAAAAAATTATTTGATAAAAGGTTTGAATTCATATTTTAGGAAATATATACCTTACCAATATTTTTAAGTTCACCAAACAACAACAAAAACCATCAGTAAGAACACTTTAGAATAATACACATGAAGCAAAAATATACTTAGTAATATTATCAATGAAAATAATTCAACATTAATGTTATAAATCGTACAAACTGTCAAAGTCACCTAATATTTCAAATATCCCATCCAAATTACATTTACACATGTAGAGCACATATCATCATCTTTCAAAGTTATTTAATATTTAGTTCATGAAAATCTATCCATCAAAAATATGTTGATAATTTATGCAAAAGCCCTTCGTCAAATTTCAAGCAAAGAAAAACAGTTGTGTGACATTGAAACATTTTTGCTTCTGGATCCAAATCAGAACCTCTACAGAGGAGCCGACATTTTGATTTCCTATCTCAATGCATTATATCAGGCTATACATTACACGTTTCTCTGTATGGTGTTCTTCTGTGCACTTTCATCACGGCTTGTTTTCATCACAAGATAGCATTTGTTGTTATAACACCGCACCGGCAATCATAACTTGGAAAATTATCACCTGCGGGCTCAAATCTAGTTTTCAATGTTTTCCTTTTTCGCAATTCAGGATTATCATTACCACTTTACATTATGCTCCATGACATTGTACAGTATGGTAATTTTTCATGATAGAATAATTTTGGTAAGTGCTCTTAAATTACAACAATCTGGAAAATTCAAGATGCCATCTTTGCCTGCATGTGTGCATACACTGTGCCACTTATTTAAGTTCTATTTGAAAAAAAGTCTAGATTCAATTATAAAAAATTAAAAGCAAGACTTCAGTTTGAAGACAACAATAAAAAAGACTTATAATTTGGTATAACATCCCCTAATAGCAGGAAGCTTGTCATGATTTTGAATTCATTCTCTTGATAGCCTGAGTTTACGTCCCTCTAGGATTCTATATACTCACCTACTTGCCCTATGAATATGAATGAGCCTGATACATGGTAGTACCAAAATTCATACTGACACTAGTGACAAAAAAGACCTTGCAATAATATTTTATCACAATCTAATTAATATAGCAATTTCACTAAACTTTTTAGAACAAATTTTTGTTTAAATTAATTCCATATCAGAAAAGGTAATATTTTTTGCAGGTTATAGCATATACACATTAATTTTAAGTTGTAATCTAATAAACCTCCTCATAGAATAACAAATAATTATCAATGTAATACAACCAAAATAAAATAAAATGAAATTGGCCATTTTGAAGAAATTACAGGATAAGAGTATTATATAAATGAAGATACAATTATTACAAATAAAAAATAAAATAATGGGCGCTTTATTTCATGTAATCGCATGGTATTATTTAACTTGGAAAAGGTAATTAAGGAATGAGAATTCTACTGAAAGTGTTAATGTGTATCACAGGTACCTGCTTGAGTCTTTTTAGTGATACTATCAGTACCTTTTCATAAAACATGAGGGTATAGTAACCTGAAGCTGCGCACATATACAATTACCACAATAGTATTGACTATGAAAATAGCTTATTGACTTCAAGTTGCTTGGCTGAATTCAACTTAGACCTTTTGGTCAGAGGTGTTTTAGCTTTTTCATCTGTACAGGCTTTGACGGATTCTACCCTGAAGGCCAATATGACTAAATGAGCAATTGATGATTTATCTTTTGTTCTTTTCTTTGCAAAAACAAGTTTTTATGGAGTATCATTTACCATTTCAGCTGAAACGTATGAAAAAAGTATGCTTTCCAACTCTAAAAGCCTTTTGACCTTGAAAATCTACCATCATTTGATGGTTTGTCTAAACCATGATGCATCTCCTTTTATGTTAATATTTTTTTTCTCACCACCTGGTCAAAATATTTTCATTCTCTGCAATGTTGAGTTGACTCATCTTTCCCGTTCCCTGACCCAAGGTCTGAATTGCCTTTGAATGAATGAGTTAATCATTTAAAAAAACCTTGACATTACACGTTACTTGCCTTGAACTTTTGTACCGTTGATTTTGACATTTCACCGGTATTTAATCATCCAATATTTAGTCAAAAACCCACCAAGTTACCATTTTTTATGCCTTGAAGGTCAGGAATATGCCTTGAGGGTATAATTGTATCCTCAGGTAGACCACATAGTAGTGGGTGGGCTAAATATTGGATGATTTATTACCAGTGAAATGTCAAAATCAGTGGTACAAACGTTTAAGGCAAGTAACGTGTAATGAGTTATAGGAAACCCCTCAAAGATGTAGTATAATGAGTAAATAAAGTTGGGTGTCATAGATAGTTTATCTTGAAAGAAGAACAGTTTATTTATTCTATAGAAAAATGTAACTTGCAAATATCTTTGAGTTAAGATAACAAGAAAAAAAACCTTCACAGTTATACACATGAAGCAATAATATACTTTGTCATATTATGCATGAAATTAACTCAAAATTAATGTGATAAATCATACAAAACTGTCAAAGCCACCTAATATTTCAAATTCTTCATCTAAATTACATACACAAACCACCACCATCTTGCAAAGTCATTTAATGTTTAGTTATAAAAATGTACCCACCAAGAATATTAAGACATTTTATGCATGACCTCCCCATAAATTGCAGCAAAGAAAAAAGTGTCACATTGAGACGTTTTTGCTTTTGGATCCAAATCAGAACCATTGCTTAGGAGGTGACATCTTGATTTCCTATCCCAAAACATTATGAGGCTACACATTAGGCCAAGTAAAAAATAAAACATGTTTCTCGTCTGGGTTTTTGAAAAAGAGGAGGAAGAGGTACTTTTTATTTTTTATTTCAATGGCAATGCAAAATCGCCCATTAATGGCTCATTTGCACCCAGTGTATCGATACAAGATGTGTTATTGGAAGAGGATGAGGCCTTTTTTATTTTTGCGTTTTGGACATACTGGAGGGTTAATCAAAACAAAATATGCTTTAAAATGCTTATTGAACTGAAGCAAATCTATTGCATAGACTTAAACCTTTCAAACCTTCTTTACAAATAAGTTATGCATGAAATAAAAAAAATAAAAAATGTTTTTCAAAATTCTTAAAAAACGATGCGGGAGGGGACGAGAAACATGTTTATTTTTTTACTCGGCCTTATTCGTTTCTATGCATGGTGTTCTTACTGTGCACTCTCATCACGGCTTGTTTTCACCACAAGATAACATTTGTTGTTATAACACAGGGCAATCATAACTTGGAAAATTATTACCTGCGGGCTCATAGCTACTTTTCAATGTTTTCCGGTTTGGCAATTCATGATTATCATTACCACCTTGTATTATGTTCCATGACACTGTGAAGTATGGTAATTTTTTTCATGATAGAATAATTTTAGTACGTGCTGTTAAATTACAACAAACTGCAAAATTCAAGATGTCATCTTTACTTGTGTGTGCCGTACACTTTACCACTTATCTATGCATTGAAAATAGTCTTGATTTAATAATGGCAATATAAAAGCAAGACTCTACTTAGAGAAAAAGAAGAAAAAGAAGGAAAAAAAGACTTGTAATGAATCTTGAGTAACAGTCCCTTAATAGCAGGAAGTTTGTGATGATTTTGAATTAATTTCCTTAGTAGCCTGAATTACGTCCCTCTAGGATTCTATAAGCCCACCTTGCCCTTTGAATACAGATGAGCCTGATACACGGTAGTACCAAAATTCATACTGACACTAGTGACAACCTGTATACAATGATCAGTATTGGCACGTTCCAAAACTTGCTACGTTATCAAAATCTAATCAACGCAACATCACATAATTTTGGGAGTACAAATCTTGCTAATATTGCATACATCAGAAAATTCAAATTTGTATCAAAATAAGCTTTCTTATTGCAAAATTCCTAATAATCAATGAGGTACCACAAAAATAAAAATTTACAATTCTGAATCACAGGTAAAGTTGTTCACCAAAGAAGAATATATTGTAAATCATGGTACTCGTTTGGTCACATTGGTTTTTGTGCATTCATCAGCTGCTTGCTGCATACTTCTAGGTTTATAGAGTATATGAAATATGGATTGTACAAAAAGATCAGAATTGCATACCTGAGTCTTTATTGATAGTGGTACTATCAGTATGTTTCATAAAACATGAGGGTATAGTGACCTGAAGCTGTGCACGTATACAATTACCACAACAGTATTGACTATGAAAATAGCTGATCGAATTCAAGTTGCATGGCTGAACTCAACTTAGACCTTTTGGTCAGACCTCTTTATTGGTGAAGATTTCAAGGAATTCTTACAAAAAAAATCCCATAAAATGAGTGACGCACAATTTTCTTTCTGAATGTTTTCCATAAATAAACAGAACCTTATGTATTTCGAGCCTCCTTCTTGTGGGGGAGGATGTTTATTTCACATAAAAATACACGGTAACCAACCCTACCAAGAAAGTAATAATATGTGCCCTTGAAAATATATATGTGTCTGGTTTTTATTAACATTTTATATTCTCGTGCATCTCGTCTTTTTGTTTTGTGAGTATTTTTTCTGATTATCTCACCAAATGAAACATATATCTGTTATGTTGAGTTGACTAGTCTTCCCAGTTCCCTGACTCAAGGTCTAAAATGCATTTGAATGAATTAGTTACTAATGCAAACATTTAAAGTACCCCTAAGTGGACAGCTGCATAATAAAATTGGAATAGGGGGAAATCCCAACTATCTCAAATATGCAGTATAATGGGTTTATAAAGTTTGATGTCACGGATGGATAATCTAGAAAGATTTGATAAAAGGTTTAATTTCATTGTAAAGGAAAAATATACTTTGCTGGCTTTCATATAGCTTTACGTTACCTAAACTTAAAAAAGTAATAACAATTTACAATGATACACATGAAGCAATAAAATACTTTGAAATATTATCCATCAAATTAACTAATTAATGTGGTAAATCATGCAAACTGTCACCTTATACTTCAAATACCCCATCTAAATTATATTTATACTGTAGAGTATAGCATCATCATGAAAAGTTATTTAATACTGAGCTTCTGAAAATCTATCCTTCTAAAATATTTTGACAATCAATGCATATGAACTTCCTCAAAATCTGAGCGCAGAAAGGAATGCTGTGTGACATTAAAACATTTTGGCTTCTGGATCCAAATCATAACTTTTACAGAGGAGCTGAAATCTTGATTTCCTATCCCTACGCATTACATACAGTATACAATTCCAAACACAGTGTTCTTACCGTGCACTCTTTTTCAACATGTTTTCATCACAGGATTTTGTTGTTATAACACAGCACCGGCAATCATACCTTGGAAAATTATCACCTGTGGGCTCAAATCCAGTTTTTAATGTTTTAATTTTTAGCAATTCAGGATTATCATTACCACTATACATTATGCTCCATGACATTGTGAAGTATGTAATTTTTTTTGATATAATAGTTCTAATTTAGGGTTGTGCACATACGTGCAAGTGTTTTTTTTTACCTATGCAAGTGTTTTTCGGGGTGTGGAAAATTCAAGATGCCATCTTTTCCTGCATGTGCACATAGACTGTACCAATTATCTTTCTTATCGAAGCACACTTGAAAACAGTCAGATTCAATTATATTAAGAAAATAAAAACAAGACTTAAGTTGGAAAAGAAGAAAATAGACTTGTAATGAATCTGGAGTAACAGTCCCCTATAGTAGGAAGTTTGTGATGATTTTGAATTAATTCTCTTGATAGCCTGTGTTTATGTCCCTCTAGGATTCAATATACTCACCTTCAGAATATAAAAAAGCCTGATACAAGGTAGTACCAAAATTCATACTGATACTAGTGAAAAGGTGTACACAAAAATCAGTATCGACACATTCCAAAACCTGCAATTTTTTCAAAGTCTAATTGACGCAATGGTGCAGAATTTGATGAGAACAGATTTGTGCTTAAATTCATTCACCATTTAAAAAGGCAACACTTATTTTTTTGATATACATAAACTGTTAGATATGGTTAAATGAATTTTCCTATACTATATGTACTATATCACATAATAATTAATGTGACACCACAAAAATACTAAATTGGCCAATTAAAAGTAAATCCCCAAATATTAAAGACAATAGAGTAGTACAAAAAAGTTGATTACAATTTTTCCAAATCAAAAATTTGAAAAAATAGAGGATGCTTTATTTGGTGCGATCTTTTGATATTACTTTAACTTGAAAAGATCGATATGAAATAAGAATTGTACAAAAGGGATAACGTTATATGCTTGAGTCTTTACTGCAGTAGTACTATCAGTATGTTTCATAAAACATGAGGGTATAGTTACCTGAAGTTGTGCAGGTATATAATTACCACAACAGTATTGACTATGAAAATAGCTTATTGACTTAAGTTGTATGGCTGAGTTCAACTCAATTCTTTTGGTCAGATGTTTTCACCTTTTCTGTTTTCATCAGCAAAGGTTTTAACAAATTCTTACTTGTTTTACAGGCCTGACTGACTGACAATGTGTTTTGACATTAAAACCACTGACTGACCCTACCTGGAAGATCCCTCTCCTCATAGAATATTTTTCTTTTAAAACCAAACAGCCCTTAAGAATTATTAGTTTAATTAACTAGTATCAGAATATGTAGATATTGACTCAAGTCATTAGGGTGATGCTATAGATCAAAACCAACTAATTTCTCTGATCATGCTTGTCAAAAATTCATATCATCATTATGTAAGCGCTTGCCTGAAATATTGCCATTGTAATTAACACATTCCTTTGCCTAAGTGAGTCAGTATTTATCTCTCCTAAGTGTGAATACCATTTATCATCAACAAATACGCCATTATAATTAACCACTAAAACATCCAAGTTGGCATTTTGTCTTCATTTCAATCAATGTTTATAGGACAGTCCTAACTAATTTAAAACTCATTCAATCAAAATATGTGACTCATACTTTCTATTCCATGAAGAATCTACACTGTCAGAGTTATCTGTCTGCACCAATTAAACCTCAATTTGACAGGAGATGAAGAGCAAATACGATATGGGAAACACATCACATATACTCTGCAAATCTTGAAGTATGCAACAAGCAGCCGATTAATGCATAAACCGATATGACCATACGGGGCAGTAAATTAGTCTGCATTTCTTGAATCATAACCACATACCAATCTTACTGAATATTTAAATGAACTTATGTTCAATGTTTGTCCATGTGTAAGCAACAAAATTAGCCTCAACTAATACAAAAATCATGAAGAAATGATGTAAAAAGGTATTAATATGCAGTGATTTTGTCTTAATCAATCCTAATCAATCATTACTAGTCTCTTACACAATACAAAACCACCAGTTCACAATGTTGTAGAATACAAGGAATATGGTATGTATCTCATAACAGAGTCTGATTGCTTGTTGCATACTTTAAGGGTAATAGAGTATAGGCTACATATATATTAAAGCGGAGATCCCTAACTTCGTAAATCAGACCTTGTAATAATGTCATCAGCCATTTAGCTCAAATTTTGAAGTGTTCTGGTAGACCTGGTTCCTGCCAAAATCCACTCCAGGTGCTGAGATTCAGTTGCACGTAGAGACAATTACCGCATACGGTAATACGCTAATAATAGTCAACCTGCATGCAAAGCGTGTGCGCGTGTTTTCAATATTGGCACATCAACAATGCAATATCAGCCAAAACTCACAATATCCCCAATTTGATCCCCATGCTGAATAAAAATGGTGGCGCGTCTGGGATCGGTGATAAATTTGCTTTAATCTCAGATCAACAATTCCCATACAATGATAAAATACTTTGTTACATTTCAGTTTCATACTTTCACTATGACTCAACGTTATATAAATACTTTCACTATGACTCAATGTTATATAACTGTATCAAGGTAAAGTGATATTAAAAGGCTGCAATGTACATACAATCTAACACTTTTCTTAGTTTTTACAAGATTTCATGTATATTGTGACCCACTGCAATCAAAACGTCAAATTGTATGACTCAACATGTTTTGTGTCAATGCATAAAACACACAAAGAATAACCAATATAGCACTTTAATGTTAGTAAACCGAAAAGATCTCAATAAAAAAAACTTATGACGGGGACCAAATTTCATTATAAACTGCATTGACTTTATAGTGGCATTCACCAATCTGTCTGCGGTGGTAATTGTTACTAACTCTATTCATCTATAACCCTTTTTTCATATATGCCCTCACTGAGACCACTGGGCTTTTCCATACAGACATTATCATAGCGGTAACTCTATCTCTTGCCGTGTTTTGGTTGGAAAAATCAATTACGCATGCTATGTCTATGTTCACCGAGCCTCAGTGTTTGAAATGATGTCTGACACTGTTTGGCAGCATTCAATTTATCTGAGAGAATTTAGACTGCAACTTGTTACTCCTTAATTTTGTTTTGTGTCAACGTTGCTAATATACTGGAAATAAAATATTTTGGCAAAAAGCAATTAAGTTGCCAGACATTACATTTTGACTTCTTAGCTGATGAACAATATCATTTTTGTTCAAAATGATGTTTAATGTGTATAATCAGATATCAATTTAACGGATAAAGTGACTTATTCTAGCAAATCCAATTCTTTGACGATTTATTAACCTAGTAGGCTTAATTCAATCAATTCTACAAGACATAGAAACAAAAGTTCAATTTATAAAATGAAATATTGAAATAACAACCCATGTAGACAAGTGGATTATACTAATACCACAAGTCTTAACATGGATATTGACTTGGGTCCTTAGGATGAGGTTGTAGATCACACTGTGACCCATTTTTGTCATAAAGATGTCTCGTGTTTTTTCTTACTTCAAGATAAGGAAAGAAGAAAATGTATACCAAGTGGCAAATTATATAAGCACACATGACCTACAATCAACATTTTTGTATCAATGGTGTTACCCATCATTGAAACAAAAATGTTGATTGTTGACTTGGAGTAAATAAAATGGTAAATATTGATCAGGCTGGTCATGTTGTAAGCTTTTTAATATCAGTTTTATATCGTGAATATATTTTGATATAAGAATAAATCTTCTTTCAAAGTGAATTATAGATATAGATAGATCTCATGTATAAAAGTGGTTTTCTGGCAATTTACATTTTACTCTATACTCTTTAACATTCACAAATTACAGGGAGTACAGTTTTTAATAGATCATGAAAAAAAAATTCTTATGATAATTTCAAAAATTTAGTAACAAATTCTCTCTTAACTGAAGATTCTTGATGCAAGTGTCCTTAAGGTTTTTCAGATTAATCATTTAAACGATATACAACATTTCGGTAGAAATTCTCTTTTATTAGTTTAAAGCTATTTCTTCTAAAAAAATTGTTAAATTTAACCAAAAAATCAACATTCTAAATTAAACTATATACTCTTCATTTTGAAGTAACTATACATATGGCATACAGTAAGGTTACATGGTACATGGGTCAATTACAATACAGCTCTGAGGCTGTCTATTTACCTCATAACACCCCAACATCACAAGGGTCTGTAATTTGAGTCAACTTTGCTATTTACACAAGATAACTCATGCATTTAAATTAGAAATATAAACATGAAGGATCAGCACCATTTCATAGTTTGTAAACCTGGCATAAATAGGGTTGTCAATTAGAGTCCTCCTCTAAACTGGTAATATAAAAAAATATATGAAATGTTGATTTGATTGTTTACAATTCATTTAATATTCAGAAAAAGGATAACATCTACTTATTTGATAATCAAATATTAAACTCTCTGAATGGTCGAAAATTGTTAAAATTGCTGAAGAAGAAATAAGATATAACATGGCTTACTTGGGCCGTCAATCATAAAAAAGTATAATCTTTGTAAAGTATTTTATATCATGTATTACAATGTGTGTGTGTGGGGGGGGGGGGGGGAACCCCAAGTTATCCTTGCTGATGGGTTCTGCTACATACTCCTACATACTCCTATGATAAATTGATAAGAAATGATCCACGCACTAGTAGAAAATTGATCTAACATAAAATGGTACATAATCCACATAGAAAATTGAAATGATGCATGCGTGAAATGGAACACTGATTGATATAGTTTTCCTTTTCTAGTTGATCTATGTTGGTGTTTTTTTCTTGTTTGTTTTTCAAGGTGAGAAGCAAATTGCTTCAGGCACTCAAAATTTTATGTTAAAAAGGGAAAAATATTGATTCAATTTCGAAACGGTCGATGGGGTCTATTGCATTTCTCTTCACTTGTATATTGTCTTAATCCCTTTTAAAATTGTCAGTAAAAGCTTGGAAAAAAGTTGGCCATAAACATGTTTTGCCAAAAAATATGCACTCTGTTGTGGGTGAATATATACCTTTTTTTTCAATATTTTAAGAACAATAACAAAAAATAAGCAGATCCATAGTATCTACTGCCTTGCGGTTATAATCTAATAGAGAAAAAGGAAATACAGACGTGATAAAATCCCTACTTGCAGCATTTTACACTCCAACTCCACCTGCCTTTTAACATGTTTGAAGGCAGAATATGATCTTTTATTCTTGAAAAACTGTGCCACTATGTTTGTTATGAGTGAGATTTTGTTTTAATTTGCAAGACGTGATGTTCTTAGAGTAGGAATCACATTTGCTACGTGCTTGGCGATGAACGAAGGAAAATGATGTTGTTTCAAAGTTGTATATTTCTGATATAGAAGTTATAAGACATGTAAAGTCGCTTATAATTTACTTCTAAATCTTTTACTAAATTGAAGGACATTCTCAATACTCTATAATGGCTATAAGTTTTGATTCTTAAGTTTATTTTCTCAATATATAAAAGAAATGGCAAATATTGTCTGGAAAAACTACCCATTTCATTTTTGATGATTTCTGTTTGGGCATGATTTGTTGTAGTTTCTCAGCTACACATACAATGGCGTAGCTAGCGAGGGAAAGTGGCCCCTAAGAAAAATTTGTTTGATTTGAGAATACAAACAGGACAATTAGATAGGAAAATTCAATAGGTAAGAGAAAAAGTGGAGAAGAGGGGTAAAATTTAAAAGTGAGTGTGAAGAAGGTTGAGTGGTTGAGAAAGATGTACCAATTAAATGCGGAGTTATCCAAATTACATGCTTTACCATTAGGTAATTTCATCATGATTATTTCTCTAATGTTATACAAAATTTTTATATAAACTCTAATACCTCAACATATAAAAATTCAGGCAACAACAATGTTTAATGAAATCAGGCATGTCCACCTAGGTGTAGATATAAAGAAATATCCATATATCCAAAATTATGAAATATATGTGTCATCAAATGTCATAGCACAATAATCAGATTTGTCCACATACTTCAAGGATAAATAGTCTCATTACCAGGGAACACAGTTCACATGGTCATTAACATTGCTTACTTTCATCAAGAAATACTACTTGCGACAAGTACTTAGGCCAAAGAAAAAAAGAACTCTGTCTCAGCTTCCAGCGCGCATTTGGTTAAAAATTCGAATTTTACCGCATTTCTTTTTTTTTAAGGTTTTAAGGAGATTTTTTGCTTTTTTATTTTTTTCTTACATCGAGAAAAAAGAAATAGTGGCTGAAAAATGCAATAAAAAAAATTAGGGGGTATTTCCGCATCCGCGTGGCCCTTTTTTACTAAAAAAACATGCATAGCGCTTAGGGTTTTGACCTTAAGTAAGCTGAGACAGACTTCCTTTTTTTTTTTGGGGGGGGGGGGCCTTATCTTAATTTACATGCAGCCATTAGTGTGTGTCACAAAATGATCCCAAGACTAATTTCAGTGCCATCTCATTGCGTTGTGTTCATGTATTTCTAAAATTGAACACATTGGCGTATAATCTGCTATGGGAATATACCTAAATATAAAATCTAAAAGATTGCTTAATCTTCATCTATCTTAATGTGAAAACACAATGACTAAAGGCTCGTAGACACAACTATACATCAACTACTGATGTAGAAGCAATATACTTTATTGTCTGACAATCAACATTGCTTTCTCGTTTTGTTTTATTTTCATGCATCTGTAAACTCATTTGAATTTGTTCTTTGTAAAAACAAACTTCTACACAGCTTAAAACAATTTTTTAACAATAGGAATAACTTGCCAATCTTAAAATTGACCATTTTGCCTTACATTACAGCATATTTTGCATTTCTACTGCCTTTTGTTGCATGTTATCTCAAAGCATTGGGCTGATTTAGTAAATATTATTTTTTTCTTCTATGTACCAAATCAAAGTATCAAATTGAATGGCTAAACAATTTAAGTCATAAATGAATATATGTTGAGAATAATAAACACCATATCACTAGAACACATTAACCCTAACCCTGAATTGAGAGGTGCTCCGTTTTCTAGCCTAAGTCCAACTACGTCATAGGAGAAAAAAGCATGTTTTCACCGGGATTCGAACCCATGACCTCTGACCTCCGAAGCGAGGCACACCACTAGCAGGCCACCACGGGGCTGCTGCCCGGGCAGCGATTTCGTCCCCATATGCAACCTCCGTCTATGACGTATTTGGACTTAGGCGCATCAGGGTTAGGGTTAAGAAACCAAATATATCTGTCTTTTGAAAATCTTCAGACAGAGACTTATTTTAATTATGGAGTGCAAGAACTATTTGGCGGCATTCATCAATCTGTCTGCAGTGGTAATTGTTACCAACTTGTATTCATCTATAACCCATAATGCGTTACATCAAAGGTACGGGTTGTCGGTCGTGCACATTTGGAGATACTAAACTTACAAATTACAAAGAAAATAAAAAGAACATTATCGTCACTATTCATCATAACTTCAAAACCCTAACTTCAATTTTCAAAAGCAATGTTTCATTTTAAAGCTTACATAATTCCCTTTTAAATGCTATGAAAATCTGAATTACAAAGAAAATAAAAAGAACATTATCGTCACTATTCATCATAACTTCAAAACCCAAACTTCAATTTTCAAAAGCAATGTTTCATTTTAAAGCTTACTTAATTCCCTCTCAAATGCTATGAAAATCTGAATTTTGTTAAAGGTAGACACTTTTACCTTTTGATGTAACGTGTCACACTGTGCCCTCATTGCTGACCATTGAGTTATTTCAAATACTCGAGAATGTTGGTTTCTCAATCTCTAGTCTTGATTTGGTTGTGAAATCAATTACATGTTCTACATCTATGTTCACTGAACCTCAGAGTATTTGAAATTATGTATGACTCTGTTTAGCAGCATTCAAATTATTTGAGAGAATGTAGCTAAATGGTCTTTGAAAATTTCCTTTTTGTTAAGGTTGTTTCTATCCTTAGAGCTTAACTTAAAGCTGCCAACCAACATATTAAGCTCTTATTAAGTTTTTTAAGCTTATGAATAAATGTCATTCTTTTGGAATGCCAGATAACAATTTATCAGAAAAAGTGATTAATTCCAGTAAGATCTAGTTCCTTGACATTTTATTAACCTAGTAGCTGAGCTAGAAACAAAGTTTAATTTATAAAATGAAATATTAAAATAAGAGCACTTGTAGACAATTGAATTATATTAATACCCCTAGTCTTATCATAGATATTGACTTGAGTCCTTAGGATGAGGTCGTAGATCATGCTGTGACCTAATTTTCTTGTAAGCATGTCTCATTTATTTCTGTCTTCAAGAACAGGAAAGAAGAAATGCATACCATGGGCCAAATTAGATAAGCACATACATACAACCACATACAATTCTACATTAAATGTTGTCTCTGTGCCATAGATTGCTTTAAGTTTTAGAAACAAAAAAGGTAAATATTACCCAGGCAGTTCAAGTTGTGACCTTTTCAACATCAGTTTTATATTTTGTTGAGCTACTTGTCATCATGCTCCTTTTAAAATGAAATATAGATAAAATATATAAAGTGGCTGTCCCACAATTTTCATATAAGTGTATAACATGATATTTTAACATTGTTTAATAGATTCATTAGGTTTGTATAACGTCATAAGAAGATGCTAGAATATGCTTGACAAAACCAGTGAATTAGTCTTTAAACTCACAAGATATTTCATCCTTCACATTGCAGGACTTGTTCAGATCTGGTCAACTGATCCAATTTCCCAGGTAACTTGCATCAGATCTATCTTCTTGAAAGAAGTAGTCTTTTTCCCAGATGGCAAAAGGAATTATGAAAACAATTCCAGAAAAATTACATAACTTTATAACAAATAATTTGAAATCTCCATATATGATCATATAGCTTTTGATGCAAGACTCTTTAGATTTTTAGAAATAACATTTCTTTATTATTCCTTTATTTTTTCAGCTCACTCTGATAAAAAAAAATGGCTACGATTAGATTCAACTAAATGGTTAATTGGACTTCATACTATTCATTAAGTATCGCACCTATGCATATGCATACAAAACTGACATAGAAGGTTTACAATATAGCTCTGAGGCTGTCTATTTTCCTTGTGGAATATATGAACACCCTAATGTCACAAGGTTCTGTAATTTGAGTCCACTTTGCTGTTTACATAAGCTAACGCATGTATTTATATTAGAAATATAAATTATGAAGGATCAATTCCATGTCGTAGTTTATAGATCTGGCAAAAATATGGTTGTCAATTTGTGTCATTCTATCAACTAACTTATTTACTTTAAATATCAAATGTAAAATCTTGATTTATATGTTTGAATTCATTCACGGTTCTTCAAAATAGTAATAAATATTTGTTAAATGTTCAAACTCTCTAAATTTACGTGATTAGTCACACAAAACAAAATATACATTTATCAACCTAAAATTATTTGCCCAATGACTGAAAGTATTGAAGGGAATATAATTAATAAAAATTTGTCTAATTTTGGCTGTATGTATAAATTTGTAAATTATATTTCACTATATATTTTACAAACTGTACAAACCTGACAACTGTACAAATCGAAATACCTGACTCATCATTGGTGATGAGGTCTACCACATTCTCCCACAAGCTTATCTCACATGGCTTACAAATTGATAGGAAATGATCCCTGCGCAAGTAGAAAATTGATCCAATGTAAAATGGTACATAATCCATATAGAAAATTGAAATGATGCATGCGTGAATCTAAATACTGTGATGGATAAAGATGTACATTTTACTGTGACTAGTTAATCTATGTTGGTGTTTTTTCTTGCTATTTTTCAAGGTGAGAAGCAAATTGCTTCAAGGCACCATAACATTATTTTGTTAAAGAGGGGAAAAGAAATTTGGTTTAATTTCAAAATGTTCAAATCAGTCTATTGCATTTTTTCCTCACTTGTGATTTCTTTTAAATATCCTTTTCAAATTATCAGTAAGGACACTTTGGCCATGAACATGCATTGTAAGAAAATGTGCACTCAGTTGGTGAATCTATAGCCTTTTTTCAATATTTTAAAAAACACAAAAAAGCATAGTTCCATAGTATCCTACTGCCTTGAAGTCATAATCTAATAGAGAAAAAGGAATTACAAACGTGATAAAATCCCTTCTTGCAGCATTTTACACACAGCTCCACCTGTCTTTTTAACATGTTTAAAGACAGAATTTGATCTTTTATTCCTGAAAAACTGTGCCACTATGTTTGTTATGAGTGAGATTTTATTTTAATTTGCAAGACGTGATGTTCTTAGAGTAGGAATCAAATTTGCTGCGTGCTTGGCCATGTATGAAGGAAATTGAGGCTGTGCCAAAGCTGTTTATATCTTATATTGGAGTTATAAGATGCATAAAGTGGAACGTCGCATGACTGATAATTCACTACTAAATCTTTTTTCAAAACTATTTCATTAAACTTAAATCATAATTTTAATATTAAGATATTGTTATATTTTTAGAATCATAATCTTATTTCTATCAATATTCATCCAATCATTACGTTAGAGTAAAAGAAATGACAAAAGTGATGTGCCACATCAAAGGTACATGTTGACTGTCTTTGACAGGATATATATTTGTATTATTTGAAACAGAATTAACTGGGATTTATAATGAGACATGTTTTGAAAACTGGACATTCATTTTTAAGTTACTATTAAAAATGTGCAATTTCTTTTAATTTTAATTATATCATTCACAAATTTGTGCCTCTAAACAGATTTGACCACAAAAATGTACCTTTTGATGTGTCACATTAAAATGAAATGTCTGGGAAAACTGTTCAATTTAATTTTAATTCAAATTACTGTTTTTGCATTATTTGCTATAGTTTCTCAGCTATATCATTCAGCAATCTGATGGTTTTAATTGATTTCAGCAAAAATACAATTTGCAAAAATAATAAATAATTAAAAAAGAAAAAAAAAAGAGATGTGTGAGAAATACCGGTATTTGAAAGCGATCAATTAAAAGAATGTTTAAAAAATAGTTACATCAACATGACTCCTTTTAACATGATAATAGGAACACTTATGGAAAATGAAAACCTCTTAATTTATAGTTTGAATGGGATATATGTGCCTTTATCCAAGAACATTCCATTAGGTGATTTTAACCCAAAAAATTCCAAAATTTAATTTCAATGTTTTGCCTTTAGGCACCTGAATCCAGGCAACCAAAATATTTTTATAAAATCAGACATGTCCACCTAATAAAAATAAGGCGAAACATCCTCCGCTCGCCAGTCCGACGACTCGCTAGTCCAAAAGCTCAGTAGTCCAAAGGCTCGCTAGTCTGAAACGTTATTCAATAAGGAAAATATAACCTTGAAATAGGCTCGCTAGTCCGAATTTTGAAAAACTGTAATAGAAATATGCACACATTTTGTCATATTCGGACTAGCGAGCTGTTACTTAAATTCGGACAGGCGAGCCTTTTTAACATTCGGACTAGCGAGCCTTTTTCATTTGTCAGACTGGCGAGCCTAAATTAAAATTCCGACTAGCGAGCTGTTGGACTAGCAAGCCGTCGGACTAGCGAGCTTTCGGACTAGCGAGTTGTCGGACTGTCCCCATTATCCCCCATCCATCCATACAAAATTCATGTATCTTCAAGTGTCATATTACAACAATTAAATTTGTCCATATACCTCAAGGACAAAGTCTCAATAACAGGGGACACTGTTACCTCATGGGTTCAGTAGCCATTGTCTACTTTCAGCAAGAAATACTAACTGAGAATAGCATTAATTAACTCTTTTTAATTTGCATGCAGCTATTAGTGTGTTTCACAAAATGATACCGAGACTAATTTCAGCACCATCTCATTGCGTTGTGTTTATGTATTTCTTAAATTGAACACATTAGCTTATAATCTGCGGTGGGAATAAATCTACATCTAAAAGATTGCCTATTCTTTATCTGTCGCAGTATGAATATGTAATGACAGCAGGCTGGTAGACACCAATATGTTAACCCCTGACATAGAAGCAATTCACGTTTATTGCCATACATTAGAACATTACCTCTCTTTTTTGTTTCTTTAATGCATGTTGCTCTGTTTTATCTTTATACATCAGAGACATCATTAATATCCTTATGTCCTTACAAAGAAAGCTATTTATGCTAAACTATTAAATATGACTTTAAAGTATAACTAAAAATGTATTCACATATTTAATATTAAGAAGCAATGGCCTATCTTAAAAATTCAATCTGTGTGCAGAAGTACTTGTTACTGACATGTATTCATTTACAACCCCCTTGTATGTCTATAGGACTTTGAGATTCACTGTCGATCTGGGCTTTTCCATCCAAATTGCTCAGCGCTGCAACTTGGTCTCTAATCTTACTTTGGTGGGTGAAATCAATTACAATGTGCTATGCCTATGTACACCGAGGCTCAGTCTTGAAATTATGTCCAACTCTGTTTGGCAATGATAGAAAGTAGTTGAATGCTCCTTGAAAATTTGATTTTCTACAAGTTGCTAAAATACTAACAAATCCCACTAGCATTTCTTCAAAGTTAATTAAGATGCCAGCCAATATACTTTGCTCTTTTATTAAAGTTATTCAGTTTATGAACAAGATCATTTGTTTCAAGTTGATGGAATATCAGATATCGATTTTTTCAGGTAAAGTGATTTATTCCAATGAGATCTAGTTCCTTGGCAATTTACTAACCTAGTAGCTCAACTCAATCTATTCTACTTGACATAGAAACAAAGTTTAATTTATAAAATGAAATATTGAAATAACAACCCTTGTAGACAAGTGGATTATACTAATACCCCAAGTCTTAACATGGATATTGACTTGGGTCCTTAGGATGAGGTTGTAGATCACGCTGTGACCCATTTTGTTTAAATACATATGTCTCATGTGGTTGTTACTTAAGAATAAAAAGATAAAATGTATACCATGGGCATAGATAAGCTAAGATCAATATAAAATGTACTCTTTGTTTGTAATAGATGATTGAAGTTTTTCAGAAATGAATAACATGGAAGCTAATAAGGCAGGTAAACTTCCAAGTTTGGCAATAGAATTTTTAGTTGTGGTAAATAAATCTAAATGAGAATAGTTCACCTATATGCTAAACAAGAATTACTTACGATGATAAAAAAAAATGATGCATGGATTAGTTGCATTTACAAGCAATTAAGTCCTTCATTCTCGATTTTGTTTACAAAAGCATTGCATGCACCAGGAAAAATTGGAGAGAAACATGTTTGTTCCTCTTGACAAAAATATCTTGATCTGAACCTACATGAAGCTTCACCACAGTATTCCTTAAAAGATGAAATTCCCAATTAAAATGTCATCATATTTTTTATGAGTACAATATAGCATAGCATACAATTCAGTAAAGTGACAGGGATAGTACCCAACACAGCTCTGAGGATTTCTATTTACCTAATGGAGAATTATGAACACCTTTATAACACAAGGGTCTGTAATTTGAGTCCACTTTCCTGTTTACAAAAGATAACTCTTGCATTTAAATTAGAAATATAAACAAGAAGGATCACTGCCATGTCATGTCATAGTATATAGATCTGGCATTAATGGCATTGACAATTTATGTCATACTATCAACTGATATTGTTGCCACTAAAGTAAAAGAAAAAAAAACCAAAACAAATGAAATTTAAGAGCAACATTGCCCAGTAGTGTCTATTTTATCAAAAAATGTGTGCTTATTTAGAGGCAAACTCATTTACATTTCAGATTCCTGATGTATTAACAATAATAATGTATATGAAATGTTTAATTACCATAATTCAAAAACAGTGATATTTGTTTGTTGTACGAACTTTCTAAATTTTCTTGATTTCACACATAAAACAAAATGTGCAATCATCTATTGACTTCACACATAAAACAAAACGTGCAATCATCTATTGACAATTCTTCTTCTTGCATTTATAGGACCGGTGGTTGAAAGTGAAAATAAAACATCCTTGCCTAAGTTTGACTGAACATCATTAAAAAGTAAAACATTGCAAAGCATATTTAAAAATATTGTCAGTTGCATCACATACTGATTTTATTATTAAATTGTGAAAAAGCACATCACATTTGATTTCTTAACAAATATTTATTCAATTGTTTTAAAATCTTGGTCAATTGTTTGCATAAAACCACTTTATATGATACTTAACTTATAAAACATAGCTTACACACAAAAAAATTATTAATATAGCAATAAACTAGTATGTGATGAGATTTATTAAAATTTACAAACTGTACCAACTAAAATATTTGAAATCTGAGTCATCACTGGTGGGGAGGTCTACCACATCCTCCAACAAACTTATCTCACATGGCTTACAAATTGATAAGAAATGATCCCTGCGCAAGTAAAAAATTGATCCACTGTAAAATGGTACATAATCCATACAGAAAATTGAAATGATGCATGCGTGAGACATGATTACTGATGGATAAAGATGCAAGTATTCCTTAGACTAGTTGATCTATGTTGGTGTTTTTTCTTGCTATTTTTCAAGGTGAGAAGCAAATTGCTTCAAGGCACTATAACATTATTTTGTTAAAAAGGAAAAAAAAAAGATTTGGTTCACTTTCAAAATGTTCAATGTAGTCTACTGCATTTCGTTTTACTTTTCAAGGTGAATAGCAACTTGCTGCAGGCAACATTCTTATATTAGAAAAAACAATACTTGGGGTCAATTTCAAAATGTTCGATACAGTCTGTAGTATTTATTTTTTGTGTTTTCTTTTACATACCCTTTTGAAATTATTAATGAAGACTTGAAACAGTCTGGCCCTGAATTTTTCTTTAAAAAATACTATGTGCACTCCACGTGTAAATCTATAGCCCTTTTCAATATTTTAAAATACATAACAAAAACGAGCAGTTTCACAGTATCTACTCCCTTGCAGTCATAATCTCAAAAAGAAAAAGGAAACATAGACATGATGAAATCCCTCAAGTATTTTGCACTATAACTCCACCTGCCCTTTTAACATGTTTAAAGGTAGAATTTGATCTTTTATTCTGAAAACTGTGCCATTATGTTTGTTATATATCTTACATTGAAGTTACAAGAGTACATAACAGGGAGCAAGGTATTACTGATAATTCACCCATCAATCCTTTTTAAAACTGTATCATACGAAATTATGCAGGGCATTTTAACATTTATGATCATGAATCACCTGATACAAATTTCATTTTGTGCTACTTGTAAAAATATGTGCAAAGGTCGCAATTTGATTTTTTTTTTCATTCTCAATATTTAAGCTTTTTACTAAACACCTGAAATGTTTCAGTAAAAAAAAAAAAGTAACAGAAATAACTGACATTTTTTTATAAGGACCATCAAAATTGAAAAACATATAGTCAATCTTTGAAAATGTTTATCATAGTATCATCAATAAAAATTATATTTTTAACACAAAACTATACCTATCGTAAAGGCCAATGTCTGTTAATAAGCAATAAGAAACATATCAAAAAAATCAATGTAAAGAAAGATTAAAAGAGACTAGCCTAGATTCCGATTAGGATTAAAGAATTATGGAATGCTCTATATGAAGTTTGAAAATGTAGTAAAATCAATAAAGAAAAAATCTACTCAGAAATGGCTAAAACTGATAGAAAGAGACCTGATTTATAAAAATGTCATTCTATGAGGGTGGTGTGGCTATGGCCAATTTTTAAGTCCTAATTTGTACCTCAGATGGATTAACCAGTTAAAGCTTCTATGACAATTTAATATACATTAAAAGAGAAGCAATTCAATCAAAATTAGTATGTTATAATGTATGATCATCACAGGCATAGAAACAAAATAATTTATAAGATTTATAAATCCCAGTAGAAAAAAATTAATTGGTAAAGAATTGCCATTTTTCTCAAGTATTTGACAAATTCAGGGAAAGCTACTAGTAGGCTACATTACTATAAACATGTTTCATGTAAAAAAGTATGTAAGTAAAATGGTAGAATAAATGAGTAGCTTAACTGACAAACCTTTTTGTTCATTTAGGTAATTTCATTATTATTTCTCCACCATGATGTGTAAATTGATATCAATGTTTCTACCTCAAGGCATCTAAATCCAGACAACAAAAAACAGAATTAATATATGAAGCTGAACATGTCCACCTTATACAAATAAGATGAAATACGCATCTATGCAAAATTATGAAATACGTGTGTCACTGAGTGTCATATTACAATAATTAAATTTGCCAGCGTACCTTTAGGACAGATTGTCTCAACACCAGGGGGCACAGTTTACCGTATATAATTATTAGCTTTGTCTACTTGCATCAGGAAATACTACTTGAGACTAGAATGAACTCGTCTTAATTTTACATGCAGCCATTAGAGTGTCTCACAAAATGGTACCAAGACTAATTCCAGTGCCATCTCATTGCGTTGTGTTTATGTATTTCTAAAATTGGCCACTTTGGCATATAATCTGCCATGGGAATATATCTAAACATAAAATCTAAAAGATTGCCTACTCTATATAAGTCTTAATGTGAAGATGTAATGACTGCAGGCTGGTAGACGCGAATACGACAACTACCGATACTGAAAGTAATATACTTTATTGTCTAGCAATCAACATTGCTTCTCTTTTTTATTTCTCCAATGTCATTCTGTTTTATATTAACACATCTCAGAACTTATTTCAATACTTAAAGAGAAATTTTCACTCTGTGTAAGTTATTTATTTTAATACGTAAAATGTACGTTCTTCCTAATAAATTGATAAAAATATTAAAAAAAAACAATAAACCCTGCTTAAACTTCTTTCTAGCTGTTGAGAATTGGGATTGAAATCCTATAATATTATTGTTTATGGCAGTAATTAGTGAACACATACTCAAAGTCGTGAGTATAGACACAGACCATTTTCACCTTGAAATTGTACGATCGCATGGGAGACGACTGCGTAATCGCTACCTTTGATGCGTTCACGAACTAATTCCACAAATAATAGTTGTATAATTATGATTTGAGTTTGACTATAATATTCCATTTGAATAACATCATTTGTTTAATTTTGACTTCATATATTTGCATTTTTACTAACATTTTCTCAGCTGGTACAATAGCTAGAATTTGTGAAATTTCAGTGCAAAATTGTGTTGCATGCTATCTCAAGTATATGGCTGACAGACATCAGATGTGTGCCTGGAAACCAAGATATATGATGCGAGCATTGAATTGTCATGACACAGCATACAGACACTAATGGTACATGTTGTCAACAGTAGACAGACCCTGTAGCATGTTTTCTAGTGGTACACATATGTAACAGTGTCCTAGATTCACATTAACTACAGGGATGCAGTCAAAACCACCTCAAATTTGCCAAATTAGCCAGATTCACTTTCAGTGACAAAATGGGTCAAAATTTAAAAAAAAAAAATTATGGCAAGTTATTTAGGTCAAAACATTCACTAAATTTTGGTAACTTTCAAGGTTTAAAGTCTAGTAACTAGAAGTAATATATTTTTTTCATTCCTTAAAAAAATTCCCAAAATGTTATGGGCCTGATATTTGCTAATCATATATAATTAAGTAGTTCTAAATAATTGTCTGCACAGCCACAAACACAATGCTATCCAATATCAAGTGTGGTACCCACACAAGATATCTACTCTCAACAACTTAGTGTAAACAATATCACATTTCTGCAACTCAAGAAATACCAAGTATCATATTCATCTCATATTCAATTCAGTAGCTGACATGCTTCCACTGACACAGGACACAGCTTACTAATTAATGATAAATACGCCATTACCTCCAGGATGGTTAAGCTTACAAACGGAGCTTTGCCACAGATGGGATATCTTTAAGCAATTAAGCTTTAAACCCTTAACCAGGCCCCTTATTTCTACACCCAATAATCTATGGCTATTCATCATTGTCTTCACTTGTAATAAAGAAGATTAATATTTCAAATGTAGTTCAAACTGAGAACTAGGTCTGTGTGCTGGCCACTTGGTCCAGCCAGCCATGTCTGACAGCTAAAGCCACCCGGTCAGCTGTGCCTCCAGTATTTGTTTTAGCCATCAGTAGTAGGGACAGGTCAAATTGAGATATCTGATGGATGTGTGGACGTTGGCAATTTGTCGGCTTTAAAGAGCCACCGATGACTTTTAAAGTAACTGACAGTATCTTAACCTGTCTACTGCGCCCTGGAAAAAATCCAAACACTTGGCAATGCAGCAGGTTTACATGTGATACGAGAAAGCCATATGTGCAATAAGTGCCATGTTTCATACATTTGCATTACCTACTGTCCAGTCTTGGGTCAGCAGCCCTTGAAATGGAACCATTTTAGAGCATCCAACAAATGGGACACACAATTTGTAATATTTGTTGCATTCTAGTAACAATGTAATAAGACACATTTTTTTGCATTCTAGGTATTTAAATATAGCGTATGGGAGCTTTTTTTAAAAAAACTCGGATGACAAAGTGAGGTTCATCTGAGGTATTCCTCTTCTGTTTTTGGAATTCTATGGTGACAAGTTTACCAGAACATGTGTGATTCATGCCTCCTTTTAAGCAAAAGTAAATGGCGCTGTATCCAGGCCATTGCTTGGTTGACCATGGTGCACTTATATACAATAGGTAAATGTATCCTTATATAATACCCATAGATATAAATACAGGGGAGATATCAGATATGCCATTTTTATTCCAGATGGAGACAAAATTGGCGGTATTCAGGTTTTTCTGATGATGCATCACATCTTGTCATGATGCGTGAATATTGAAACCACACACTCACATTTTGCGTGCGGGTTGGCGTATCATTAGCGTAAAGTATTATTTTGCCCAGGAACTGAGTGCAATTAAAAATTCCCAAAATTTATGTCATACTATCAACTGACATTGTTTGCCCCTTAAAAAACCTAAAACAAATAAAATTTAGGAGCAACATTGCCCAGTAGTGTCTGTTTTATCAAATAATGTGTGCTCATTTAGGGGAAACTCATTTAAGTTTCAGATTCCTAATGTAAACAATATTAATTTATATGAAATGTTAAAATTTGATTTTGATGTTTGAAGTTTAATTACCGGACTTCAAAAACAGTGATATTTGTTTGTTGTCCACACTTTCTAAATTTGCTTGATTTCACACATAAAACAAAATGTGCAATCATCTATTGACAATTCTTGTTCTTGCTGTTATAGGACTGGTGGTTGAAAGTGAAAATAAAACATGCTTCCCTGTTCGGCCAGGATTTTTTTCAAATAAAAAAAAAAGAAATCCTGGCCTGTTTGTGATTGTTATTAATGTTCTAGTTTTCGATGCGTATTTCTCCATTCCTTTATCTGATTATATATTAGAAATACAGTAGCATTAGTTCTGATCTCGTATGCTAGTGTGTAATGTTATAGCTTTATATTATTGTACCTATGTTCAGTTCGTCTATCTCCCAACTTTAGAAATGCTTGCCTAAGTTTGACTGAACATTGTAAAAAAGTAAAACATTGCAAAGCATATTTAAATATATTGTCAGTTGCATCACATATAATAATTAGCTTTGTCTACTTGCATCAGAAAATACTACTTGAGATTAGAAGTACTGATTTATTATTAAATAGTGAAAAAGCACATCACATTTGATTTATTATTTGATTGCTTAACAAATATTTATTCAATTGTTTTAAAAGCTTGGTCAATTGTTTGCTTAAAACCACTTTATATGATACTTAACTTTTAAACATAGTTTACACACACAAAAAGATTAATACAGTAAAAAAGTAGTATGTGATGAAACCAGTGAATTGTTAAAATTTAAAAACTGTACCAACCAAAATATTTGAAATCTGAGTCATCACTGGTGGTAAGGTCTACCACATCCTCCCACAAGTTTATCTCACATGGCTTACAAATTGATAAGAAATCATCCCTGCCCAAGTAGAAAATTGATCCACTGTAAAATGGTACATAATCCATACAGAAAATTGAAATGATGCATGCGTGAAACTAAATACTGTGCTGGATAAATATGTATACTTTACTTTGACTAGTTGATCTATGTTGGTGTTTTTTCTTGCTATTTTTCAAGGTGAGAAGCAAATTGCTTCAAGGCACCATAACATTATTTTGTTTAAAAGGGGAAAACAGATTTGGTTCAATTCAAAATGTTCAAAGCAGTCTATTTTATTTCTCCTCACTTGCAATTTCTTTCAAATATCCTTTCCAAAATACTTTGGCAATGAACATGCATTGCAAAAAAATGTGCACTCAGTTGGTGAATCTATAGCCTTTTTTTAATATTTAAAAAAACACAAAAAAGCATAGTTCCATAGTATCCTACTGCCTTGAAGTCATAATCTAAAGGAAGTACAAACGTGATAAAATCCATTCTTGCAGCATTTTACACACAGATCCACCTGTCTTTTTAACATGTTTCAAGACAGAATTTGATCTTTTATTCCTGAAAAACTGTGTCACTATGTTTGTTATGAGTGAGATTTTATTTTAATTTGCAAGACGTGATGTTCTTAGAGTAGGAATCAAATTTGCTGCGTGCTTGGCCATGTATGAAGGAAATTGAGGCTGTGCCAAAGCTGTTTATATCTTATATTGGAGTTATAAGATGCATAAAGTGGAACGTCGCATGACTGATAATTCACTACTAAATCTTTTTTAAAAACTATTTCATTAAACTTAAATCGTAATTTTAATATTAAGATATTGTTATATTTTTAGAATCATAATCTTATTTCTATCAATATTCATCCAATCATTACGTTAGAGTAAAAGAAATGACAAAAGTGATGTGCCACATCAAAGGTACATGTTGACTGTCTTTGACAGGATACATATTTATATTATGTAACTTAGGCCCTACTCAAATTATTTGGGGATAACCCTTTCAGGCCTTATTGGCCTTTTGTTATCTCCACAATATCATTGTTTTGTTTTTTATAAGTTTGTTTTGTATTGTTTATTTATATGATTGTTTTGTATATATGATATTGAAATAAACTTGAACTTGAACTTGAACAATCATTACGTTAGAGTAAAAGAAATGACAAAAGTGATGTGCCACATCGAAGGCACATGTTGACTGTCTTTGACAGGGTACATAATTTGTATTATTTGAAATAGAATTAAGTGGGATTTATAATGAGACATGTTTTAAAAACTGGCAATTCCTTTTTAAGTTACTATTAAAAATTTGCAATTTCTTTTAATTTTAATTATATCGTTCATAAATTTGTGACCACAAAAATGTTCAATTTAAATTTAATTTTAATTACTGTTTTTGCATTATTTGTAATAGTTTCTCAGCTATATCAGTCAGCAATCTGATGGTTTTAATTGATTTTGGCAAAATACAATTTGCAAAAATAATGAATAATTAAAAAAAAAAGAAATGTGTGAGAAATATTTGAAAACGATCAATTAGACGAACATGATAATAAGATAACTTATGGAAAATGAAAACCTCTTAATTTATAGTTGGAATGGGATATATGTGCCTGTTAAAAACCAGCTTTATCCAAGAACATTCCATTAGGTGATTTTAACCCAAAAAATTCTAAAATGGAATTTCAATGTTTTGCCTTTAGGCACCTGAATCCAGGCAACCAAAATATTTCTACAAAATCAGACATGTCCACCTAATAAAAATAAGGCGAATATTCCATCCATACGAAATTCATGTATCTTCAAGTGTCATATTACAACAATTAAATTTGTCCATATACCTCAAGGACAAAGTCTCAATAACAGGGGACACTGTTACCTCATGGGTTCAGTAGCCATTGTCTACTTTCAGCAAGAAATACTAACTGAGAATAGCATTAACTCTTTTTAATTCAGGGTTAGTACACTTTTTCACTTACAAAATTCAAGTACTTTTCAAAGAAGAATTCAAGGACTTTCAGGACTTTTCCCCTTATCAGCGGCAGCCGGCGGAATATGTGTCAACAAATAAAGTAAATTTGTTTTAGCTCATTTTGGATAAAAATAATTGCATGGTAGACTCTTTTGACATATTAATTTCTAATATTTCTGACATTCAAAAATTCCAGGACTTTCAAGGACTCTTTTTATAAATTCTGTTTTTTCAAGGACTTTCAAGGCCTGGAAATTGCAAAATAAAATTCAAGGACTTTTAAGGATCCGCACTAAACCTGTAATTTACATGCAACCATTAGTGTGTGTCACAAAATGATACCAAGGCGAATTTCAGCACCATCTCATTGCGTTGTGTTTATGTATTTCTTAAATTAGACACATTGGCTTATAATCTGCTGTGGGAATAAATCTACATCTAAAAGATTGCCTATTCTATATCTGTCTCAGTGTGAAGATGTAATGACAGCAGACTGGTAGACACAAATATTTTAACCCCTAACATAGAAGCAATTCAGACAATGCCAGACAGTCAACATTACCTCTCTTTTTTGTTTCTTTAATGCATGTTGCTCTGTTTTATCTTTATACATCAGAGACATCATTAATATCCTTATGTCCTTACAAAGAAAGCTATTTATGCTAAACTATTAAATATGACTTTAAAGTATAACTAAAAATGTATTCACATATCTAATATTAAGAAGCAATGGCCTATCTTAAAAATTCAATCTGTGTGCAGAAGTACTTGTTACTGGCATGTATTCATTTACAACCCCCTTGTATGTCTATAGGACTTTGACATTCACTGCCGATCTGGGCTTTTCCATACAAATTGCTCAGTGCTGTAACTCAGTCTCTAACCTCTTACTTTGGTGGGCGAAATCAATTACAATGTGCTATGCCTATGTTAACTGAGGCTCAGTATTGAAATTATGTCCAACTAAGTTTGGCAATGAGGGAAAGTAGTTGAGTGCACCTTGAAAATTTGATTTTCTATAAGTTGCTCAAATACTAACAAATCCCACTAGCATTTCTTCAAAGTTAATTAAGATGCCAGCCAATATACTTTGCTCTTTTATTAAAGTTATTCAGTTTATGAACAAGTTCATTTGTTTCAAGTTGACGGAATATCAGATATCAATTTTTCAGGTTACAGTGATTTATTCCAGTGAGATCTAGTTCCTTGGCAATTTACTAACCTAGTAGCTCAACTCAATCTATTCTACTTGACATAGAAACAAAGTTTAATTTATAAAACGAAATATTGAAATAACAGCCCTTGTAGACAAGTGGATTATCCTAATACCCCAAGTCTTAACATGGATATTGACATGAGTCCTTAGGATGAGGTTGTAGATCACGCTGTGACCCATTTTTGTAATACAAGTCAAAAGATAAAATGTATACCATGGGCATAGATAAGCTAAGATCAATATAAAAGGTATTCTTTGTTTGTAATAGATGATTGAAGTTTTCGGAAATAAATAACATGGAAACTAATCAGGAAGCAAACTTCCAAGTTTGTCAATAGAATTTTTAAATAAATCTAATATGAGAATAGTTCACCTTTATGCCAAACACGAATTACTTACCATGATATAAACAATGATGCATGGACAAGCAATTAAGTCCTTCACTCTGGATTACAAAGGCACTGCATGCACCATGAAAAATTGGAGAGAAAAGTTTGTTTGTTCCCCTTGACCCAACTGTTGTGATCTAAATCTACATGAAGCTTCACCACATTATTCCTTAAAAGATGAAATTCCCAATAAAAATGTCATAATATTTTTTTATGAGTAAAATATAGCATAGCATACAATTTTGTAAAGTGACAGGGATAGTTCCCAACACAGCTCTGAGGCTTTCTATTTACCTAGTGGAGAATATGAACACCTTCATAACACAAAGGTCTGTAATTTGAGTCCCCTTTTCTGTTTACAAAAGATAACTCATGCATTTAAATTAGAAATATAAACAAGAAGGATAACTTCCATGCCATGTCATAGTATATAGATCTGGCATTAACGGCGTTGTCAATTTATGTCATACTATCAAATGACATTGTTTGCCCCTAAAAAACTAAAACAAATGAAATTTAGGAGCAACATTGTCCAGTACTGTCTGTTTTATCAAATAATGTGTGCTCAGGGGCGTTGGAAGGAAAATAAAAGTGGTGCGGCCCTTGGTAAAAGTGGTGCGGCCTGTGGCCCCTTGGTAATCAAAAATAAGGAAACAACTAAACCCCATAAGACAATATTTACTAAAAACAAATTTGTAAAGTACTATGTTGTGGTTATAAATGCTAGGACATAATAAAACACATCAAATTGAATTAAATCTTTTTTTTTTTTGGCTGAAAAGTGGTGCAGCCAAAGCCCACATGGCCTACACAGTTCCGACGCCCCTGTCCTGTGTGTGCTTATTTAGGGGAAACTCATTTAGTTTCAGATTCATAATGTAAATAATATTAATTTATATGAAATGTTATAATTTGATTTTTATGTTTGAAGTTTAATTACCGTAATTCAAAAAAGTGATATTTGTTTGTGTCCAAACTCTCTAAATTTGCTTGATTTCACACATAAAACAAAATGTGCAATCATCTATTGACAATTCTTGCAATGATTGGACCAGTGGTTGAAAGTGAAAATAAAACATGCTTGTCTTAGTTTGTCTGAACATCGTAAAAAAGTATAACATCGCAAAGTGTATTAATAATATTGTCAGTTACATCACATACGGATTTATTATTAAATTGTGAAAAAGCACATCACATTTGATTTATTATTTTATTTCTTAACAAATATTCATTTAATTGTTTTAAAATCTTGGTCAATTGTTTACATACAACCACTTTATATGATACTTAACTTATAAAACATAGTTTACACACAAAAAATATTAATATAGTAATAAACTAGTATGTGATGAGACCAGTGAATCATTAAAAACTGTATTCTTCAAAGTTAATTAAGATGCCAGCCAATATACTTTGCTCTTTTATTAAAGTTATTCAGTTTATGAACAAGTTCATTTGTTTCAAGTTGACGG
>JXSR01S024669.1:68574-94779 GCA_000969725.1 Ophiothrix spiculata
TAAGCAATGTCAGTAGGAATAGACCTTCAAGATATAATCTCATGCTACCACAATAAGCACCACAACACAAATTACATATAGAAAACATGAAGAATGTCAATAATTATTAAATGTATATTTTGTGCTTTATTTGTACATCGTTTATTATATATTTTGTTTTATGTCCTAGAGCTCTTGCAAAAAATCCTTTTGTTCTGCTAAATGATAAGCTACATACCATGATGCAAATCAATCAATCACTGATGTGATTGCCTTCACTGTCAGTCACTTAAGGTATTTTGAAATGATTAACAAATTTTCATATAATAATCTTTGATAATACTTAAATTGCCTCATCCTTTAATCACAGATAAAAGGACAAATGAAAACAGATTAAGGTATAAAAAGAACCTGACAAGCTATTGCTTTAAGACATTCTTCATACTTTCTTGACTTGTTACATAAACACATTTCACATATATTATAAATGCATTAACGAGTCAACATACAAAAGCAAGCAGATAACACAACAACAATTTCCAAAACAAAAACAGAACATACTCAAGAAGCAAGCTGAAAGTGAAAAGTGAATAAATTGCAAATGAAAATCAACTAATCAAAACGATCCCTGAAACAAATGATGAAAACATGCCATTTTCTGGTGACATCCCCATGCCTAAGCTGATATCATGCCATTCACTGCCTAATTATCAGCCTGTGATGTGAACCCTTAACTGAATGTGAGGAACAAAATAAGATTTAATCATTGACTTACCATCCTCTGTAAGATGCAAAATGAAAAGAGAATAAACAGATGCATTAGTATATCATCAGAGAATTCATCAGTGCATTATTTGAAGGATTGGAATCTTAGGAAGCGTGTAGTGTGTCATTACTCCTTTTTGAATACTTAAGTGCAGATGTCTTATGAGTACATGTATTAAAGATATATCTAAGTTCATATGTGCAGGTTGAAAACATAAATTTGAAGATTGAAACTTCCCCTGCACTCATCGGAATTTATTTCTCTCAAGATAATTTCAAAACCAAACTGGTCCATTCATCACTGGGTGAAAGCTGTTCTAAAGTGGAGACATTACACACTGATATGTACTGTCTCCATTTTATGATTCTTTGTTTACATGTACAAACAAACAACAATTTCTGGAAAAAACTTCTAGAAACACTGGAACTCAACACCTCACTGATGAAGGGACCAGTTTGGTCTTAAAAGTATCTGAGAAAATAATTCCTCTGAGTGCAGTAGAAGTTTTAATCTTTAAGGTTATACATGTTAAATGTCATTTTATTTCTTTTCTTGTTTTTTTTTGATGGTTAAAATATTCATCTTCGTTGTGTGTATTTGTATTGCATATAATAATTGTTACCATACAATATATTTTATTGCAATGGAATGAAGTCGGTAACAAGCAGTATTTGTAATTTTTGGACATCAAAACAATAAAAATGTAACTACACACACAAATACTGACCACAAACACATAAAAGAAATTAAGAATATAATCAACATAATTGGAATGGATCACCAAATCAAGAGAAAACGTCCAATACAGAGAAATCATCAGAGTTTTATCGGAGCTAGTATCATTTGTATTACATAAATTATTCAGGATAACCAAGAATGGTATGAATAAGGCAGATGATGAATAAGAAACAAAAAATCATTGGTGACAAAAACTTTTAAATCTATGTGGATTGTGTTAATCTGGCAGTAATTCTACATATTCCTAAATTACACAGAAACATTTGGTGGCTTAAAATAATAACACAAAAACTAGCTAAATCTCAATTTGATAAAGGTTTGTGTAATTGTGTTGTATGAACTGGCATGCATTATGCCTTTGAAAAACCTTCAAAAATCATATCATCTTGTTTAGGCTTTCGCCAAGGAAACCCAATTTGGTACCAAGTAAGCTAAAGGAAGCTTATCTCCAAGATGTTTTTAAATTCAGTTTTTGAGTGCAGGAGGAAGACTAGAGTACCCAGAGGAAAACCTGCGAAAGTGAGCATGGGCTGAAAACCAAATACACATAAAGTGCCGGGCCACGAATCAAACCCGGGACCTCATTGGTGCAAAGCGAGGGAAAACTTGAAAACTTTGTTTACTGAGAAGAAGTTCAAAATGTCCAAACTCAAACTGTTCTACCTTTTGGCGCAATCAAAAGAGATTCAGCTGACCTTAAGCACCACAAGTCAGGGACAGGAATAAAATGTCCTTAACTAAAATAGATTTTGTTTATTATTAAATCACCCACTCATATAGAGACAAACATAACCATGGGAAATTACTGCTAATAGATACACTTATTTTCTTTAAGTGTACCATGAGAAAAACTAGATGCTAATAGCTACTATGGGAGGGAAAGAGGAATAAATATAACTTGAATCAATATTTCCATCTTGGATCATGGGTCTTTAGGGTTGTTTACTTGCCTCTTTCCTATGGTGTGACGTCAACATAGTTGTTTACGTCACATGATAGCAAAATATTGCTTTGAGTGATAGTAGGTTAAGTACATAGAGTTAAACTCTGGTTACTTAAAGTTACCATTTCAGTGTAAACACACATATACGATTAATTTTATTTCAAAACAGCTAATGTAACCTAAAAGGACTCAGTCACACATTAGTCATTTCATGGTTAAGTAAGTTGATTTTAAATTAACAATTATGACATACATGGGTGAATCCTTTTTGATATCCATGTTAAAATGATGTGATTTATTTGATTTTCTGTTGTTGAAAAATGAAGAAATAAAATAAAGGCTCTTCATATTTGACACAAACCCTCAGCAATTAACACTAACAAAAAAGGATTAGTAAATGTGTGAAAAATTAATTCAAATAAAAACCTCTAATACTGCATTTTGAGTAACATCTGAATTATTCCATTTGGCCTAAACATCAACCTGAAACCAACACGTCCAGAATAGCACCCCTAGCAAAAACAATATTAACCAAAAAAAGAAATCAGAATTCTAAATATATCTCTAGATAAAGGCAGGCTATAGAAGTGCAACAGGTACCTCTGCATTTAACACACTTAGAAAAGGTGAATTCTTCACAGTATATAGAATTGCATGACAATATCCAATACTAGCTTGTTCTGGCAATGGACATGTTCTGTGTGGTTAATAAGCTTACACCTTGACAAATCTGACACTGTGTTTGAGTGCAGATTTATAAGGTTATTGATGGTAAATTGTTGAGTGTGTTAACATAAAAATGTATTTGATGAATGTTTCCTTTTGGACAGTGGCACTCATACAATCATAGAAATCTTGGATACTTTGTTTGCATTTTAATGCTAAATCTTTTTAAGGAAGACATCTTTTTACAATGTTTCAAATTTATTTCAAAATTACACATAATTCACACTATATTACAAAGTACCAAACATCAAAATTAGACTAATTCACACGATAAAAAGCCTAGTACTAAACATCATCAAACCAAGGTATACCTCATTTTCTGAAAGTGCATTAACTGTTTCTACATAAACCTCTTATCAATATCGCCATTTCCACCATCATTACCAACCTTAAAACCATACAAATAACCTTGGCCTTGAATCAATGAGCATAATATCTTTAAGGAAGACTCTATATAGTTTAGTCATAGGTCAATGCCATGCTAAAATCTTAGGCAGCGGAGACTTGTAATAGGTATCACTGTACTTTAGAAAGACTTTCTTGCGGCAAAATGCAATTTAGACGGCCAAATAACATTTGTAATCTCTCATCATGCATGAGCAAAAACCAAAGAGCATACTATTTTACTTGTTTCTATTATATTATGGTTAAATTATCAAAGACAAATTATCATTATGCCATAATAATTTGATTTGTATGTATGTTTTTGTTTTGACAGTTGAATTGAAAGGTTCGGCAGGATCCTCAATAGCAAAATTGAATGTGGTAGTAAATAACATGACTAAAATATCTCTATAGCATCATATGATGCCACAAGCAGATTATTGTACCAGTTGAAAAATTGGTTTTAAAATATTTCTTGGCACATACACTATTCTATGTAATATACAAGTAAAAAATATGCTATGTGGTAACTTTAATTCTTATGAGGCAAATAATTCTTGAGGGACAGCAACAAACGGAAATTGCTACACAACGCAGACAGTTTCCAAGGAGACACAGCTTTACAAGGTAGCAGTTTTTTACTTACCCCTCAACTAAACTCATCATGTGAGTACAAGGAAGTCATATCTACAATGGCTGCCCTAAGTTATATTTATTTAGCACCTTGTCATAAGAAAGTAAAAATTCCCTTAAAATGTCCATGTCCACCGTACCAGTGCCTCTTAAAATGGGTTGTCACCTGAAGAACCATTTCACGAGCCACTGACCTAGAATTTAACATATACAGTGAGCAATTTAAATTTATATAAAAAAAATGGCAGCTATTACTAATGCAACTTTCTACTTGTCAAGCAAGTGCTAACTAGCAGTATTGCACCAGGGCTTGCAATTCAAGAAGCTTCTGACACCACAATGGTGCAAGCAACTGAAAGATGACACATGGATACAGTGTAGACTGTATTTACATGTTCTGTATTAAACATCCGCACGCTAAAGGCACAGAGAGAAAACTTCTTCAAGTCAGAGAAAACATCTGAAAGCAACATGCGTGATGCAAACAGCTAGGAAATTTTGTGAGATTTCAATCAATATGTGACCCATCCCATCTAAATCAACTGGTTTTCAGAAGCTACAAGTGTCTCATTTCATAGCTATGGCAATGGTAAATTCTATCCCATATCGCTCACAATATACAAATAGACAGATCGAAATATACTTGATATCAATGTTAAATGCTGTTCAAAACTTTATTAAACTCTGAATATAAAAATTCTAACATTGACAATATCACTTGATTAAAAGAGGCACATATAGTACTCAACAACTAATTTGTTTTAATGTTCAGTTACATTTTGAAAATATTTGTACACAATAAAACCAAACTAATTCATAAGCTACAGCATTTATATAACAGAAAAACAACAGGCTATAAAAACATACACAAAACAAAGGTATACATTACAGAGTATTATGTCAATCACATAATGTTCTTAGAAGTTTCCCATTCATGGCCCCAAACACAATGATTTCTACCCTGTGGCTATAGATAAATATATCAGCTAAGTCCACAAGTACAAAATACATTTGCTGCCAATAGTTTTGTTCAATTGAAGAAGCTCCATGCAGAGATATATAGATTTCTGTCTCTCCAATATCAAAACATATTTTCATTCATGATCATTTGAAATATTATTCGCTTAAAAATTTTGAAGAAAAATAATTTGCTGACAGGAAATTTGATTATGCTGAAGTCCCAGGACAGTATTTATTCAGATTTCATGTTAACCTTCAAAAACAACTTGCCCAGATATAATATACTGGGAGCAGATGATTCAATTGATATATTGAATTATTTAAAGATGAAAACATTACATACCATCCATAAATCTAGTTTCAGAACCAAAGTTCAGCTTTTGGTGTGATGGGTTGTGGTTTAATATGTTTTCAACAACTCACTGTATCTCTTTATAAAGGCGCGTACCGTTGTTGATTCGTGATGAATCCACAGTTGATATTCAAATTAGCGCGTCACGCACAGCACGGCGTTTACTGATGTGCGTTTACGCAGTACACAAAAGTCGTCACACTGATCATCCCGTGTCGGGCACTTAAAGTACGTGCAAAAGTCCGGTGCTTGGGAAAAATGATAAAGTCAAAGCAGCAAACATTCATAAATTAGCACTTTGCTTCAGGTATGCTAAATGTTTTTATGAAGATAGGTACGCCTATCTGTTAAATTGAAAACATTTAGAATTTAATTTATACGTTTTCAGGAAGATTCTCGTTGTTGAAAGGTATTTAAACACGCCACAAAGTTGTTCATCTCGAATCAACAACTCTGCATCCGATGCGTCTGAGTATTTTTTATCACGCTCGGGTGGCTAAAGCCACCCTCAGGCGATAAAAATACGCAGCAGACGCATGGATGCATCGTTGTTGATTCGCGATGAACAACTCTTTGGCATGTTTGAATACCTAAATGAAGGTCATTTGTACCATTATTATGGTGTAATGTACAAAAGAGGTGTGTTTTTCAATTATTTGCAACTTGATACCATTAATAGCAAATAAGGTGCATTTTTCAATTATGTGCAACTTGATGTTTTCACCAAAAAATCAAATATCTAAGTTTACTTGATCTTATCACGACAAGGTTGAATTTGAGCCATGGACATAGAGGGGGATCTCAGACTTGGTGTACCGGCTCGTGTAATGGCATTGAGTTCAAATTGGTGGTACACTCACTTATTACCAAAATCAACTCCGGGTACCAAGATTCAGTTGCGAATAAAGATCTCAATTAATATCTTACTCAAATGATTTGCAAAACCAGAGCTGTACAAAGCGTTTGTGCATGTTTCCGATATCCATCCTTAATGACAAGATGGGATGTATCATTTGCTGCCATTGCAAAAAATTTGGCAACACTAGTAATATGGCAGTCATGAACTTAAAATTGCATTGATATGATGTTTTGATGATAAATGAGTTTTCTCCACATTATTGCAAACCTTGACAAAAATACTAAATTTATTCTCATAATATTATCATTATCGTGTATTATATTAATATGTATGATTGAATTTGTACATTTCCAGAAAGTTAGCATCACCGCAATGTACGTAGCAACAACCAAAACAAAACCAAGTTGAAGGATCAAAATGGAAATGGTTCAGTAGAATTTATTTCCCACAAAGTGTGCTAACTAATGGACATCATTGTCTGCATCTAGTTTGTGACTTCATCTATCCTACTAACTGCCTCTTGACAATAACATCCCAGGGGAACATCACGGCATGATCGCCAATTAACATTTGCTAAATTTATCCTTCAGTCTTCAAGACTTTATAGAGAAAACCTAAGTGCCTCCTCCCTACAGACTTGATGCCGAGTGTTCACCACTGAATTTTAATGAAACCAAGTTGTTCTCTGAATGTTAACTCTATGTGCACTGTACATAGTTCCACACAATAATAAGAAATGCGTTTAAAGAAACTTTCCATTTTTTACAATAAAACAAGAATTTTTTTAAAACTAACAACTGTATTTATACTACAAATGGACTGCAATCAGCATAATTTACAAATCAGCAGATCTTTATTTAGTTTTAAAATCATATTTCTTTTATCACTAAACCAGTTATCCCGTATGTCATGGAATTAAAACCCTAATCCAACATGGAACCTCTTAGGGATGGCGAGTTGTAGTGAAATCAATCCGTTACTTGATGACTCGAGTTGCGACAACAAAACACAAATGAATACCGCTTACGGCATTACATCACCCACATACGCTCAGCTTACTTTACTTCAAAAATGACCAGTAGGCTGCAACATGTTAATTTGGTTTCCGGTCCAGAGTGAGAAACTGAAATTTGATTCCGAAATATTCATACTGTACATTCATGACAGAGTGTTAGGGTACTCTTGAATTTCATTGAACTTTATAACTATAAATTTAAGAATAATAAAGAGATAACAAAGAACTCTTTAACTACATTTGAAAGGAAACTATTTCAAATTCTATAAATGGTTGACTATTACCAATATTGTTTTATTTTAATTAAATTTATAACCTAAATCTTGCTAAAATTTACAATGTTTATCAAAAATCTCATTTTTCAAAACTTAATGTTTTGATATATTTAAAGGGACTGGATTAGATTCTTTCTACTAATTTTTTACCTATATATTTTTCTTACATGTTTATAGTAATATAACCTACCAGTAGTTTTCCATGATTTTGAGGAATATTGGAGAAAATTGCAAATCTTTATTTACCAACTTTAATTTTAAAAATGGTGTGAAAACAGTGTTTCTACTTTCAAATCTTAAAAAGATCTTTTCCGACACCTGTGATGGGTAAACAAATTAGTTTTGATGAAATTGTTCTCTTTTTATAAGTACTAAATTATCTCCGGGAGCTTTGTTTGATCTTTCATCTGGTAAATCCACCTAAGGTACAAATTTAGGATTTAGCAAACACAGGATAGTCACATCATCATCACAGAATGATATATTGAAAATTAATTCTCTCTCAATTTGAGCCATTTCAGTGTACATTTTTGTACTTTTTTAGATTTTGCTTCACTTTTAAGCTTTATTAGGTGAATTTCCATATGTTTTTAATTCTAAGTGGAATCTAGGCTAGTCCCTTTAAAGAAAATCAAGAAATATATCATAAGTGTGGGAAAAATGATCCTACACATTTGTTTCTAAAGTGACAAAAATAGACTGATTAAAAAGTAACATAAACAAGTTTAGGAATGCTTTAAAAATGGGCATTTTGTGTGTGTGTGAAAAATCATGGATTTCTGTTAAAGAAAAAAATAGCTTATAGAAATGTATATTTGTATGTATGGTTATATTTTGTGAAAGTCAAGTGAACGATATTGGAATAGACCTTGTATATCGTTTATAAAACTGTTCTTTTATAACATCAAAGCACATGATTTACAATGTATGGTTGAAATTATGTAGAAGATAACATGAATAATACATCTCATTGTAATCAAGATAGCAAACACAGGGCTTTCCTTTACTGCCCTCATATGTCCATTATCTTAGAAAGATGTTCCAATAAATTGGTGTGCTAACATAATGATTATACTGGCTGCAACAAAACTGCCCTCTATGCAATGAACAGGATTTGACTCAATTTGCTCTCCCATCACACTGTTACATTCAATCTTACATACATTATCAATTCTGCTGACCATAATTGGTTAAAAAATAATTTGTTTCAATCAGTATTTAATTTGAAATGTGAGGATAGTTACAAATTCCCAAGTGCTGAAGCTGCTACATATTTGAATTTTGTATTTTCTTAAATTTTGAATGATATGTCATACTTTGTGTTTATTTTTCATCTATTATCGAGAAATAACAATTGAAGGCAGTTGAAGACAAAATAATTAGCAGAAATTTGTGATACAATAACTATAATACTAAACACTCACTGATGAAAACTGATTATCCTGAATTTTCTGATTTATATATTTTCATAAAATTTAAATCAGAAAACAAAGACCAGGGTTTGCAGAGGGTTAGAAAGGCCCATGAAATAAAGTAAAATCATGGGACATCTATCTTCAACTTGTTTTACTACTGTTTTTCCTTCCTTTCCTTTTTTCTATTCTCCTGTGTTTTTTTCCTTTTCCTATTCTTCTCTGACAAAACAGAACTTAAAATTACTATATTTGGAAATTTTCATTTGGTAATTCAGAAAAATAATTTATGCATTGAAAAGTTAATTCACAAACAATGTTTTCTCCAGTGCATCTCTTCTCAAATTTGTGTTGACTTAGTGCTGTCATATGTAATATCAAGGAAGGACATTTACTCATGGCCTTGGGAAAAAATCAGTTGAGAACGTTCTTAGATGAACTTTATTTGTGAAGCTATTTCTTCAGAGTTCATAAACCATTTTAGTTGTATTAATGATGCAACACCTTGCCACCTCTCTACATGTGTTAGTCTAACTCATCATTTGATTATATAACACATCTGCGAGGTGTCAGACAAATTCCCACTAATATCAGTCTGGCTCCCAAATGTATTTTGAAGAAAGATTTGTTACTAAAAATGCATCAATGTTCATGCAACCATTAGAAGAAATACATTTTTTTCATAAGATCCAAATCTTATTTGCTTTGTTTTTAACAAATACTAAACAATTTCACAACTTTCGCGACTATTTTCAAACATATTCGAGTGTTGTTTGATTATTTTCATTATTTACATTCTATTGTTATTTAACTTTCTAAAAGTCAAATTACTTTTTGCTGGTGAAACAAAATTAATTTGTATTTAGTTTGAACACATAAAAGTACAATTCTGAAGTCACCAGGGAGTAATTTAGTGTAAAGCTGTGGAATTTGACACAGTTGACAAATATGATATTGGCAGTCAGTCAGGACTGAATAAAGCTTTAAGAAAAATATGCCACTAACAAAACAAAACCACAAAAAAACTCAAATATTTTGGTGATCTACTTCTTTTCTTCTCTTTTTGTCTCCTTTTTAGTTATTATTCCTTATCATTTGTTCTTTCCCTTATTCTCTCCATACATATTAGAAACGTACCCATGTCTATCATTATAAAAAACTATTTTCTTTTGCAAGTTGTTTGTCTCAATTGAACTAAAAACCCCACTTTCCCCCTTTTTTTCCTATAGTAATTGCATTAATAATGTCACTGCAAATGTCTCTTTACCACCTCAGTACATCAGTTATAAGTCTAGCTCATCATTTCATTTCATCTTTGATATGTCAGACAAAGTTCTCACCAAAATCAGACCAGCTCCCTGTCAATGCTCTACAGATGTATGCAAAAGGAATTGGATTACTGAGTAGAATTATTTGGTAGTGATTAAGGAACACACAGTTTGTTCTTTACCTAGATCATCCATTAATGAAGATTGCAATGAAGGCATTGTACCTTAAATTGCAAAACATGTTAAATTTATTGCATATAAAAAATAAAGCTCTTAGTAAATGATGGCAGTCAACACGTCTACAACACTTTTTGTGTCAAAGATTCACAATACTGGTACAACTGAGAATTAACAAAATATTTAAATTTATACCACATAAAAATCCCCATCCTTTTCAACAGTCTATAAAACCCTAACAGAACTAATGGTGATAGTTGAATTAACTTCTATTACTCCTGTTGAAACTCTACAAGCTGAATTTAAAATAAAGCAAAATGATTTGATGAAAAAATAAAATTTTACAAATTTTTCTCTACAACATTGCTGCTTTTAAAACAATTCTAATGCTGCAGAAATACTAGAGGCAGCACGGCCTAACCTTGAAAACCTTTACTTGACAAAATCCATTTAATGCCAGCAGCTCTCCATTAATGGCTTTGCTTTCCGGTTCTCTTCAGCTTATTATCAGTCTATTATCATTCCTACTTGGACTTGATAGATATAAATCTTGGTATTAGACAGATAGTTGTCTATACACAAAAACACACTAAAATTACCCTAAATTTATTGCATAATCATCCCAGAACACGACGTTTGGAAACTATTACAAACAATTTTACTAATAATTATACAATTGATGAATTAAAGTATTTAAAAAGTTCTTCAGTTAGATATTTGGGACAAATGGTTCATGGACGTATGAGTTTATTTATCAGTTACTACTTACGTTATCCATTTGTAGAATAAAATAAAAATATTGATTGCTCATAATTTTCTCATTTTGTATACTATTGCCACAATGAAAAGAGCAGTCTTCGGTCTCGGGAAATAGTAGTTTAGTTCAAATGTGTTGTAAATGCATAACAATACATTTTTTCAGCATTTTGTAAATAATTTTGTTAAACCATCACTGATCTATTCACTGGAGTCAATAAGCACAGATATTCACTACATGAGAGTTTGCAATCTGCAACAATTTTTTGGTTTTTGTACTTTAAATAAAAGCAAAATCAAAGCGCTGGCTTCTTTGTTTTTGGTCATGGAAGACAATAGACTATCATATACTTAGTGGGGCAAGATCAAATTGATACTTCTTTTGCCATTTACAATCTTGTAAACTATTGTAAAATAAAACCTTTGATTTCTATTAATGCCATTTTCCTATGAACTGATTATAGTAATCTGCATTATAATCTATTTTCAAAAACAAATAAAACAAAGTTTACATTTTTTCAGTTTATAACCAGAAAGAAGAAGCCATTTATTGTCATTATAACTAATACTGGAAGAATTTCCTTTAAACAAGCATAGCATTACTATTATTGTCACACACATCTTAGCGCGATCAGTATCAAATTTAACTCAGATTTATTCCTTATTCACCAAGAAAATTACACAGGCTAGTACATAAATATCATAAAGCCATCCTTGTATATCAAATACTTAGTCGAAAAATGAAGCAGATAAGAATATGTAAAATTATACACAGCTTAGCGATTCCACTTCATAATAGAAAGCATTCAAGATAGCTTTGTCATCGCATCCATCAAGATACTTAAATCCAAGATAAATGAGAAGAAACTGATTTGGTTCCCAAATTGCATGTGTATCTGGGGAAGTATAATCCTTGATCGAAAGTAAAAGGAGTAAAAATCAGCAAGGATGATAAGCCTTTATTGGAGATGATGATGATACATTATTACACTTTTGAGTTGGAACACGAGGGCAACGACTCCCGTTAGATTTCTAACAAGATTTGTCACCCATGAACCACGGATTATTTTAATGTCATGTTTAACGTGCACGTGTGGAATATAATGTGGTTATCGTAATGCTACCAGCAAGAATGTGATCAAAATCAATTTATATATATCCTTTGTCAACAAATAGTTTTATTGAATGCTTCATAATTTCTTACATCTTGCTTGCTTTTTTGAAAATTAATTATATATTATCATTTTTGTCATGCATCATGTTTTCATTACCATTTCTCAAGGCATTCCATTTATTGAATTACTTATACTTAGCAACACATGTATCCAGATAGTAAAATTGCAAAACAACAGAAATGTCAAAATTTTACTGCTGACTCTTGTTAGTAGTAGCAAGGAAAAATTTCAGATAGAAATGTTGTATATTAAAATCACTAAATGCTTTTCAATTTAAAAATAAATGTTTTGATATAAACTATATTTAAACTACTTTAAAATATGAACTGAATATTTGATTATATCACATCAAAATATTTTTAAATATGCACATTATACATGACATAAAAATAATCTGTTTTTCTTTTAACTCTTTTGACAGTTTTTTTTCATTTATGCTTATTTACCTTGTGTTTTGAGCACCAAGAATGAAAGAATGAAATTCACATATGAAAAAAAAAATATTTCAGAAACATTATTGCCAGTGTAAAAACAATACTGAGATTAATAAAATGTATGAAAAACCTTTTACATTTTTATTTTAAAAGGATACGGTTGAACACTCTGCTATTCTATAGGTCGATAATGTACATTTAATCAATAATTAAAACCACATCTTTCAATGTAGCATAAACTTGATTCACAAACAAGAGATTAGCAGTTAAGAAACCAAACTAGCATACAACAGCATATCATTACTAAACAACAATTCAATTTGTAAAATGGCCGCAAACACCCTGATTTGAATGAATTTATTTCAGATCTTTAGTGTGTGAATCAAAGCAATGGAACTACTACACAAAGAGGAACTTTGTGTGAAACCGGTCAATGACACGTTCTGTAAGAAAGGGATGGAAAGGAACTGTTGTCTGCCATTACAGTTCTTGTGGATTTTCCTGGCTTTTTATCCCCAAGTGTGGAGCAAAACACTTATTGTCTGCCAATACAGACGACCTGAAACACAATATTTCTAGTTGGATAAAAGGAAAAACATGTCAAATAAAATTGCTCTCATGCCTTTCTATGGTTAAAGAAACACTAAACTCAACCAATATATTTGAGCAAAAGTAAATTGAATTATTTGTCAAGTACAAATTTGTTATGTTTTATCAGTGCCTATTGTATCCTCACATGTTATCTATAATTGATTGAATTGAAATTTTTACAAATAGTTGGCAAGACTTTGCTAAGTAAACAAATAAACCAAGTCTTCAAATTATAATGCTATATCACAAGCAGTTATACTAACAAGAATTAAAATATATCTAATTGTATAACATTAGATGGTAAGTATATAATTTAATTAAAAGTTCTGTAAGAAGAAAAAATGATACTTGTGTTTATTTAATACAACCAAACTGTCATTTCACTGTATTCACAGAAGCATGTTTCTCTAACAAAGCTGTACGTCCTAGCTATGATCCCTTATTCAAAAGCTTCCTTTAACATGTCAATAGTGCTAACACTCACAACCCTAAGGATGTTCCACATATGTGTTTTTCTAACACTCCTTCACAGCAACATACCAAGGGCACTTCGATTACAGAATACCTACTGCAGATGTCCAATATCACTATGCCATGATGGTTTATGTAAGGTTTTCCCAATTGACTTGGTGAACTAAACATAAATTTCAAGGAAAATTGTATGTCCATGTTCACTCTTTGTTCTGAATTGCCATATAGGTGTATACAGCCCATGATGAACTACTATTACCGTACTGACTCGAGTAATGTCCCACCTTTTTTGAACATGAATTTTGAGCAAAGTATGGGGCTGGGACTTTACGCGAGGACGCATGAGAGAGACTGAACTAACCGGTCGATCTACCGAGGTAAACAATGCCAGTGAATTGTCCGAGCTAGAGGGATCAAATCATGCTATTCGTTGTAACGTTTTGAATAACACATTTCAGGATTCAGTTCAGTAAATATTCTTTAAAATTATCCCGATGAGTTTTTTCAATAAACACTTACAGGAACATAACAATCAAGGTTTAATATGGTGAAATTACTATTGCACATTCGATCGTGAATTCGCCATTTTGTAATAGTAACAATCGCGATTGCGCATGTCCATAGCGCATGCTCATATTTATTTTTACCGTTATATGAACAAAAACATCGCCATCTGTTGACGATTAGAACACAGACAACAGTGAAAAGGTGTATATTCATCCGCGATCAGCCGTGATATTCCGATAAATTATAAGACATTTTGGATAAAATGTACCCATTTCTATTGTAATTAAGATGAGTTTGCGGTTATTTTTTGATGCAGATTTTGATATTATGATAAGTTTTGCAGGTAATTCAGCAAATTATGGCCACAAATAAATGGTATTGGGATATTTTGGTAATGATTATTTGACGACTCCTAAAGAATACCAATGGGATTTTACGCGCGTGTACGTTAATTTTCTGAAATTTTTTGTAAATATACAGGTGGTACATTGCCCGAAGATGGGATTTTACTAGAGTCAGTACGGTATATACAAAACGTAAGGCCTGAGCATTCTATTGGAGGCAGCATAGTGAACACTCAGTGTTCTTGGAAGGGAAAGGGTTAACATCTCTCGCTGAACCATCAAATTTTTTATTGGTCATGTGTTTTGGTTTCTCCTGTTAACTCATTAAAATGTTTAATTAAAATACCACTAACCTCCTGAATCTGCTTCTTTTTTCAAAGTTTTTATTAACAAATAATACAATCTAAACTAAACAGTTATCCTTTGATGTATAATTCAACCAGACTGCTCTCCATTTTAATACATTTGATTCTAGTATGAGCCTGAAGTATGTCTTTCTGAACACCAAGCCATTCATTACATATATTACTAAAACAAAGTATATATTTTCCATCCTATCCTCATCCCTACAGACAATTAATTTTCTTGGCTTATGAGGGGCCAAAGCTAATAATTAGTCACAAGCTTGTTGACAATTTCCCTAATGCACAAGGGTAATTCAAAAAGAAGTTTGAGGTGCTGGTACAAAATATGTCATAATACTGCTCAATGGAACAACTTAAAACCTGCAACTTAGAGAATTGCCTACATATGATACGTAATATGACCAGATCAAGTTTAATTTTCCATAAATATGCAATCCAATATCTAAGCCAACAATGCTATGATGACTGATAGATCTAACATTGTAGAATATGATGTTATGTCATAAAGAAATCAGTGGCAAATACCACTTAGACTGTGATAATAATGTTTTTATGTCATCATGTATCTTACCTTGCAATAAATGTATCAATTTCACATAACTGGTAGACTATATAGTCCAGTAGACCTATTATCCTATGACTCATCTGCTATATGTTGATATCACGAAGATCAGATAAGTTTATCAGAGCCATCAAGATAGGGACCATACAGCACATAGATCGCAGGTGGTTGAGAGACAGATATCAACGGGATAAATAAAAACTCGGAATATAAATCACATTTCTATTGGAACAATTAAGAAACACAAAATACTGCCTGGAAAGGAAGGAAGAAAGTTATTCATAAGCAAAAATAAGTAGAGATGCTGGTAAACTTTTTCTTTGTGTATTATTCGAAGAAAAAATTATAAACTTGCAAGATAATTGCCAATAAATGACAAGAATGTACATTACAATTTAATCAGAAAATGTGTATCTTTTATTAAAGTCATCCACATTATGAAATTGACAGGCATGAATAATATGGTTGAGTATGATGTTATCTCATAAACAAATCATATAGTGTAAAATACCAACTTGGATTGTGATAATGTTTTATCTCACCGTGTGTGACCTTGACACATCTGGTAGACTATCTAGTCCAGTATATCCTCTACTGGCCCCAAGCTCATCTGCCATATGTTGAGCCACATAAGCATTCAGGATTAGATTAGTCCACTGGGGCCATCAAAATTTGAAACTATACAATTAATGCACGTTGTTGGAGATAGCAAGGGGGTACTTTGCAGATTATATCAATTTTGATTTTATCATGTCATCTGTTACAGCATTTTCTAAGCTTTAAAATGACACCTGACTTATTGAAATTGGTTAAGGTGATCAAATTTTACTTAGATGCACACCCATGATATTTTGATGAATATTTTTTCAGCTTCAATAAACAAACATGCAACCATGACGAACCTTTAACTTGACAAGTGTATCTAATGCACTCATTTTCCTTTGAAGAAACGCTTATTTTCATTACTACTCTACCATTTCAATAGCTTAAAAGTATTTGAAAAATGTTTTTGAATAATAATAATAATCATGAAATGATATCCTGGATATTATCTACAAATATCAAACATGATATGCAAATACCTAACAAACATATTATGTAAAGCATTTATATGTCTGTATAAGACTTGAATAAATTATAATTTTTACCAACATTTTTGTATTCAGCATTTTGTTTACCAGGTTTCATCTCAAACTACAATGGTTTAGGGGTTACAAATTCTGAAAGATTGAAAATATAGCATCATGTAGGTGTGATTTGGACACAATTAATTGAAAGGAATAGTCCAAGTGTTCCCTTGAGAGTTTTTCATTAAAACATTGAGATTTTTGCACTATTATCAGTAGTGTTACATATGCGGACAGAATATCCGTTGATCAATCATTACGTTAGGCAGTGTACATACTAGGGAATAGAGGTGGGTAATGAAAAAAAAAGAGAAGGTAGAAAGATTCCTTCAACAATCTTTTATATTATACCAAAAAAAACCACCCTAAAATAAAAACAAAAAATTACTTTTCATTAAAGACTATCCAAATTTGTCTGAAAATCTTTATTTTATTCAATATTTTCATTTATTTGACTTATTTTTAAATTGTTAATTACAAATGTTTCTTCATTGTTTTTGTATACAATATTCCTTGACATAGCAGCAAACATAGTGTCAAACCTCATCTTAAGATTTTTAACAAAATAATATAATATACTTTTTAAATCATTTGATTCTTGTAATATTACGACCTAGATATGTTAAAAATAATGATAATGTTACAAGTAAATCACTGAATCATTACAATTAAATTTCAGAAACATAGCATGAAAGTCGAAAATTTGACAGGTTTTGACGACCGAAATAAGGTGACAATAAGATTAAAGAAAATACATCCTAGTCAAATTATTTAAATTTGAAAACTCATTAAACGTGTGGTATAGTGAGCACAAGTAATTCTTGCAGAACCTTGTTTGTTGGTAAAATTAATGGAGTGACATTCACACACGGTAATTAGAAATAGTCCTACCCAGAAAATTATCATCATAGAACTCAGGAAGCTCATTTCTTTGAAGAGAATAAATTCATCACTATATTACAGGTTTAAAAAAAATAACATTAATGCCGCATATTATCTATCAAAATATCAAAGATGTCTTCACTTCAAAGCAAACATGTGAGAGAAAAGGTAACTGATGAGTTAAAATGTGGTGAGTTAGAGATTGGCAAGTTAAAATGGGGAGTTTATATCACATGACCACAAAGGTCAGCTAAATTTTTGCAGATTACCATTAAACCTTATGACTTTTGTCATAAAATGAAAGCAAGGTAAGGTTATGGTTATTGATATGGTTATGGTTATTGATAGGGCTTAAAATTGAGGGTTTTTTCCCTCTTAATTTCATGACCAGTAATTTTTGTTTTTGATGACTAGGAAACCTTATGACTATTCAGATTAACCTCATTATTATAATTATGATAATTATATAATTGTCACCATTATCATTTCTACTATTCATGTCACTTGTCATTGATTACAGAAACAGTATTGTGTTAACTTTTTCTGATAAACTTGTGACCCCTGTTGGAAGAGGCTGTGACAAAAACGGGTCACAAGCCACTGGCCTTATCCATACAAAACATGCATATAGTGTAAAGTGATGCTCAGCTCAGAACAGCCAATGCACTCCTTTGTAACACAAGAACAAGTGGGGCTATAAAAAAGGTGACATTGAAAAGGAGACCTTTATTGTAACAAAGAGCAATTGACTCTATGAAGAATGGCATAACAGTTTAACTATTCTTGTCGAATCCCATGTATAATTTTCTTAGACTATACCTCGAAAATCAAAATCCCATCTGTTTGTGATGGTTTAAATTATACCGGTATTTATAAATATAAAAACCAACAACTGATATTATACAATTTCTAGAAAACTGAATAATATACTTCTATAACACTTCATTCACATATTAAAGAATTCTATTGAATGTGTACTGCCAGGAAAAGGTAGCAGAATTCCGCTCCAGGGAACGATATATTGATATTGAACTACCAGACAATATCTTTATGTCACATGATACATGTATCTGATCCAAACAGTTAAGGTTTACTTCGCCATGCTGCAAATTGATATCCTTCCAATCTGCCTGCATTTGTAGTATATATTCCAAAAGTATGTAAGTATGAGAAACTGTAAGCTTGTATTTCAAAATGTTACTGTCAACTGCAATATTTCATTTTGTTAATGTGACGTGATCTGGAAAACCTTCCGTATGGTGAAATCTACATGTTACTTTTTAATAGGTCTCCATCATGTCACATTATAATTTATGTCAAAATAAGTAATATGTAGATGTGACAAATTTCTTGAGGATCACAAAATAAATAGGAAACCCCATCACATAGGCCTTACACCTCATTTATTCGCTGACAAAGTATGACATCAAAATCAATAGTTGCCAAGTGACTGGTTCACGCTTATTGCAATTTGAACCACGATCATAATGATCACAACTCATACTCAATGGGTAGCTGACTGAGCGTGAACAAAGCGTGAACCAGTAACCAGGATATGACGTTTTAACTTTGTCAACGAATACTCTATTACCCTTGAAGTAAAATGTAAGAAATCACATTCTTATACGAGATCCATAGCAAGTCCCTTGTGGTCTACATTGTGAACTGGTGTTTTTGTATTGATTAAGACAGAGCAATGATTGATTAGGATTAAGACCAAATTACCAAGTAATAATATTTTGTGCATGAATCTTTCATGATTTTGGTTTTAGTTTTGGCCAATTTTGTTGCTACCAAACGGAGACGTGGACAGACATGTAAGTTAGAAGATTCAATTCTCAATGCATCATGTTTTAACAAATGAGAGTAGCAGCCCCAGACAAGAATTTTGACTGTCAGTGACCTCTGTAAAGGGGTATAAACTCTTATCAGGTTTTGAAAACAGGGTTCCCTTCTTCCCTTCCCCTTTTCTCTCTTCTTTTTTCTTCTTTTGTCTTTCCATTTCATTTTTGTTAAAATTTTAGGGGGTTTGAATGAAACCCCTGAACTCCCCCTGGCTACAAGATTAAAAATATGGTTATTTCCCATCAAAATCCCAGTTTTAAAGACATTGAAAAGGAACATTTCGTTTACAATTCCTCATGTACAATTTAGTTTGATTAAATTTTGAAACAAGTATGGGTGATAACTGTACATTTCCATTTAAATCATATTTATAAGATATGGTAGTAATTTTAACAAAAATAAAGCTCTTATGCAACATTTACCCCAGAGTTATGCATTCTCATGTAGTGTGATTTAAATTGAATTTATCAGATATAGCCAGTCTAACAAAGCTAAAGAATTTATGCCATGTTTTCCCTAGAGCTACACATACTCTTGTAGTTTGATTACATTTTATGCAATAATCATCAAATGAACATCATCAGTTTGCAAATATGACCTCACATACAAACCCCTGAAGGATAAAATTGAATCACTTTCAAAATTCAAAAAACAAATCAATTCCAAGGTATCTTGACAACATCAAAGAAGCCATCATGCAAAAATACGAGGAAGGAGGAAATTTCAGTTGGTTGCCAGTGGCTAACAGAGAAAAAATGTGATATATGCACGGAAATACTTTCTATTACATATGAAACCCCAGAGCAGATAATGATTGATGTGATACGATCCCCCTCCCATAGCGACATTGCCAACTCCAGCAATCTGGGCTGTATTTAACACTTTGTATTTCTAATAGATGCGAGCAGTTGTAGCAATCCACTTGGGCTACATCAGGATTTTAAAGTTTTACTAAACTCTACTTTCTTGCTGGTCTTATATATTTAAAGGTTACTTCCCAGGCACAGTGGTTATTAATTCTAGTTTTAAGATTACACTTTGCATGAAACTGATTTTGATGAAAAGTGTGTAATGAAGGCTGTAATGGATGACAATGCATTTTGATCTTATTTGACATTTAAAAAGCCATAAGAAAAATGTTCGGGACATTTTTGAGTCTTGTCAAATATCCAAATATACTTTAGTGGATAGGTTAAAAATTATGGAAAAAAAATCAAGCAGACCAACCATTATTTTTGGAAGTGATTGAAAGTGATACTAAAAATTCTGTTAAGCCTTAATGCCCCCCCCCCCCAAAAAAAATAAATAAATAAATATATATATATTAAATTGCAATATGTCATTAAAAAATTAGTTGGTTTTGTTGCAAATATATTTTATCTGGTAGATTCCCTCTGGGCAATTTAAGTTGAATTGAAACTTTCTATGTAGTTGTAAAACTTGGACATTTGAGTAATGTAACATACCAGGTGAGTCAATAAAAATGCAATAATTAGATGGAAGCCATATTGTAAGAACAAAAACGAGTTCAAGTAAATAATGTTTATTTCTAAATAGATCATGAATTTATCTTTCAAATGGTGAAAGAATGGTGAGGATTGATAAAGGCATTGCAAAGATATGCTTACTTCAATATTATGGTATGAAAACAGTTCTGTCCAAATGCGGCATTCCTCGTCAAACATGTAAGTACCAATATCTAATTGAAATTATTGCTTCAGTGACCTGAAGACTATCTCAGCCAGGTTTACTTACGTATCATCAACAACCACATTGTTCCAGGTCTCCGCAGGTCATTACAACAACAACAACAACAACAACAACAGAATGGACCATTTTGCAGAGTGTGGTTTATGCAAGGTGGTGTTCCTGCTCACTGTGCCTTACCCGTACCCAACTGCCTACAAGAGTTGTTTGGCAATAATGTGGTTGGAATAGGACATCAAGTTGAATGGTCAGTCAGAAGCCCCGATCTCTCTCCCCTGGACGTTTAATAATGGGGTACAATTAATAAAATAGTTTACAGAAAGGGCCCTCCTGTCAATCTTCTACAGCTGCGCATCACTGAAGCCTTTATTTAACGAGACCAGGCTCACCAGAAGAGCAAGACTTGCTTAACAAGCCGTTTTCAATTTTTTAGCGGGAATTTCATTTTCGAAAATTGAAATCCCTTTTTCGGCCGCCATTTTGAAACTGAACAACTGATTTCAATTTTGTCTGTGTTTGCCGAGTTGTGCTTTCCGTAAGGAAACATAAGTCCAAAGACATGTTAAGCTTCAATGATGCCTTGTCGACCACCTCGCATAAACCACACTCTGTGAAATGATCCATTCAGTTGTTGTTGAAATAACCTGCGTAAGGTAACATGGCTGATATAATCTTCAGATAACTGAAGCAATAATTTCAATACGATTGGTACTTACATGTTTGACGAGGAATGCCGCATTTGGACAGAACTGTTTTCATACCATAATATTGAATTAAGCATATATTTGCAATGCCTTTATCAATCCTCACCATTCTTTCACCATTTGAAAGAAAAATTCATGATCTATTTAGAAATAAACATTATTTACTTAAAGTCGTTTTTGTTCTTACAATATGGCTTCCATCTAATTATTGCGTTTTTATTGACTCACCTGGTATATTACTAGAAGGGACCACATCATTAAATGTAATATTAATTAACAGATAGCAGAAAGCCCCCACTTCATTTAGGTATTTTTAGCATGGTAAGCTATCAGCCCATTTTGCATCAACTGTGATAACATTCTGGACAAAACTATATTTTCATAGAATCCCTGCACTTCAACAAAATGGATGGTCTACCGTTAAATAAGATTTTTGCTCCTTTAATTGTAGACAAATGATAAAGTGTAAAAAAATCTATTATTGTGCACATGGACAAACAGAAGTGGAAATCAACATTATAAAGAAGTGGAAAAGAATGTAGAATGATTGAGATGCTTATCCTCTATGACTTGGATTTAAGTATGTGCAACAGAGAATTTAAGAAAATAATAAAAATTATTCTAATAAAGAGTACACATAAAAATATCTGCCTATTTCAAACCCTAATAGTACTAATGATAATTGAATCAACTCATGATACCCCTGTTAAAAATGTACTCAATATGCTGTTGATATTCAATGATGGAATAAAATAGACAATTCTGCCAATAAAACACTGAATATCTAAAATAAATTCTCATGCTGTAGAAATACCTCCTAGAGGCAGCATGCCTAACCTTGAAAACCTTTACTTGACAAAATCCATTTAATGCCAGCAGCTCCCCATTAATGGCTTTGCTTTCCGGTTCTCTTCTGCTTATTATCATTCCTACTTGGACTTGATAGATACAAATCTTAGTATAAGTCAGATAGTTGTCTTTAAAAAGGACATGACTTTAGGTATCTAAGAAGTATTTATGATAAAGTGATGCTACAGTTTGTGAAATCAAACAGTTTTGGAAATGTAGTTTGGATCTACAATTTGAACATACTAAGATAGGAAGTTAAAAGAGAGTAAATATGTTTGAATTATTTTCCTTTCCATGAAATATTGGACTCAAAAAAGAAAAGAGCTTTTTAGATTGATGAAAGAAAATATCTAAAATAATGTATGGTTATGAGTTTAGGGACAAACCCCTTACACACGTTTAAAAATATTTTATTTACTCTGTTACTGCCTATACTTTCTCTATATGCAGAATAGTTTTACATGAAAGGTTTAGCAAAATTTTCGAATTTTGCCCCTTATTGTGCAAAACTTATAAACATAAAAATCCATTCCTTGTGAATACTCCAATTCCTTGCTTTCAATGCGCTGACATACCATTTACAGATAATAAATAAAACCATATGTTTACAATTCTCAACTTAATTGTAATAAAAAACCAAATTATTCATTGCATAGCATTTAAACTCATGTCAACCATATCTAAGCATGATAAGTATAAAATATTACTAGATTTTTTTTATCATTCTTCAAAAAAACTACACACAATCCAGGGCATAAATATCATAAAGCTTCCTTGTAAATTCAAACACTTCTCTAAAAATGGAGCAGATAACAATGTGTAAAATTATACACAGCTTAGCGATTCCACAGCATAATAGAAAGCATTCAAGATAGCTTTGTCATCGCATCCATCAAGATACTTAATTTCAAGATAAATGAGAAGAAACTGATTTGGTTCCCAAATTCGATGTGTATCTGGGGAAGTTTAACCCTTGATCGAAAGTAAAAGGAGTAAAAATCAGCAAGGATGATAAGTCTTTATTGGAGATGATGATGATACATTATTACATTTTTGAGTTGGAACACGAGGGCAACGACTTCTGCTAGATTTCTAACAAGATTTGTCACCCATGAACCACGGATTATTTTAATGCCATGTTTAACGTGCACGTGTGGAATATAATGTGGATATCATAACGCTATCAGCAAAAATATGATTGAAATCAATTACATTTATTCATTTCTTTGTACACAAATAGTTTTATAAGATTGTTTTATAATTTCTTACACCTTGAAGTTGAATATGAAAATAAGTAATTTGATTAAAATTCAATGCCTGCTTTTTAAAAATAATCTGTAAAGGTAAATTTATGAAATCAATTATACCTTTTACTGTTGCGAGTCACTTTTGTCATGATTCATTTTTTTATTTCCAGTTCTTCAGGCATCCCATTTATCGAATTAAACATATTTTTCACATATTTTAGTCATATATGTATCATAAAATTCTAAAACTATAGAAATGTCAACACCTTTATTTGAAAGTTTTAGCAGTGTCAAAAAAAGTGGAAAAAATGTAGATAAACACCATTGATGAAAATCACATATTGCATTAAAATCTGAACAAGTTAATTTGATTTTGATAAAACTCTCTCCAAACTAGAACAACAAAATGTTAGGGATGAAAATATATTCTTTGAAATTCAAAACCATATCTCACAATACAGCTTAACATACTACAGGTAAGCAAGATACCTAATTGGCATGCAACAGTATAAACTCAAAGCTAACCCTTTACTACACAACAATGCAAATTGTAAAATGGCGGCCAACACCCTAGGAGAATTAAGCTGATTTGAATGAATTTCCTTCAGATCTTCTGTGTCTGAATTAAAGTGATGGTGCTACTACACAAGAGGAACTTAGTAAGAAACCGGTCAATGACATGTGCTCTTATAAAAGGATGGAAAGGAACTGTTGTCTGCCATTACATTTCTTGTGGATTTCCTGGCTTTTTATCCCCAAGTGTGGAGCAAAACACTTATTGTCTGCCAATACTAAGACCTGAAACTCAATATTTCTAGTTGGATAAAAGCAAAGATATGTCATATAAAATTGCTCTTAGGCTGTATATGGTTAAAGAAACAGAAAATTGAAGCTATATATTGTAAAATATTTTGTTGAATGACTGCATTGTTAATACAGAATGTTTTTGGTATTTACCATTTCGATCATAATTGTGTAATGTATAAGTGTTTATGACAATAATAACATGATAATGCTCATTATTTACAAAGTCAATTGTTTATGCAACATGTGACTTCAAGTTTATTTTCATTTGTAAATGATAGCAAATTGCTATTGCCATTCTGAAGTGAAAGAAATGTATTGATGCTTTAATTACAATTTTTTTTAAATAAAGATATATATAAGATTTCACAGTAATAATGATTTCAAGTTTTCGTGTTCTATGTTTTAATGTTAAGTGAATAATGTATGAAAAACATTTGCAACATAGAACTTGATAAAAATGCCCACTACACCCAAACTGTTTGGTATTTCTCACATGTTCCAAGCTTCATTTCCACAAATAATGTGCAATGATAGAACTTGATACTAATTCTCATTAAAACAAGCTAAGCATTTTTCATATGTATACACAGTGCTATTCTCCTCTAAGAAAATCTGTACATCCTAGTGCCCATTTCAAAAACCTCCTTTAACATGTCAATAAAGCCAACACTCACTCCCCTAAGGATGTTCCACATATGTGTTATTCTAACACTCCTTCACAGCAACACACCAAGGGCACTTAGATTACAAAATACCTACTGCAGATGTCCAATATCACTATGCCATGATGGCCTTGTATGTAATGTCTTCCCTGATACAAATTCTTTACTTGGTAAATTTAATTTAAATTTTTTAAGACACTTGTGTGTCCATGTAAATACCCCTTGCTGACACAAAACCTTCATTGTCATTTTCTCCTGTTAACTCATGTTATATTCAAAATGTCAAGATCTTCTAATTCTACTTTTTCAAAATCTTCATTAACAAGTAGTGGCAATACAATCTAACATCTTTTTGGTATAATCTAAATAGACTGATCTTCACTTTAATACATTTGATTCTAATTATGAGCCTGTAATGTATGTCTTTCTCAACACTAAGCCATGTGTTACATATACGATTAAAACAAAGTATACATTTGCCATCCCCATCCTCACCCCTGCAGACAATTAATTTTCTTGGCTTATGAGGGGCCAAAGCTAATAATTTGTCACAGGCTTGACAACAGTTTTCTCTAATGCAAAAGGGTAATTCAAAAAGAGGAGCTGGCAAAAATTTTGTCACAAGGCTGCTTAAAGGTACAACATTTTGACTCTATAAGAAAACTGTCCACAAAAATGACAGA
>JXSR01S024669.1:101404-116561 GCA_000969725.1 Ophiothrix spiculata
GCCATTTTGGATTTCAATACAGGCCCCATATTGAATTTGTAACATGCTGACATCCTTATTTTGGAAGAAATACTCATACTTTACCCACAAAGCCATTTACCAACCATTATTGCGAACATTTTGTGTTTTTGATACTGTTTCAAAGTGCCTCTTACCCTATTTTGAACATAAAATCGAATTTTGGCGGCCATTTTGGATCTCAACAGAGGGTCCATATTGGTTTTGAAACATGCTAACACCCTTATCTGGGAAGATATGTTCCCATTGTTACTTACAAAGCGATTTTCCGACGATTATCTGGTGTTTTGATACTATTTTGAAGTGCCTCTAACCCATTTCTGCACATGAAAACATATTTCGGCGGCCATTTTGGATCCCAGAACAGGCGCCATTTTGAACCTGATGAAAGCGTACAATAAAATTAGGTGCAAATGATCGCTTTGCACCCCTAAATATTATTTCCTTTTGATTTTTTGTGATATCATCCATTTTAAAGACTATTTTGGTCTATTTTAATGAAAATCTGCTGTTTTGGCGGCCATTTTGAATTTGAAATATACATGTGACATAATTTTGGGTCATGTTTACACTACAATTACCCTAAATGAACTTCTAGGTATTATAAATACTAGTTGGACCAAGAAAATGAATTTCTTACATGAGTTATGATAAAGAAAAGTCGAAAATTGGCAGCCATTTTGAATTTCAAAATGGCCGCCATACCAACATTGAAAAAAATGCCAACATTGATTTTCATGATCGGTATACCATAAGCTTTCAGAAAATGTATAGTTTTCCTAATCCCCATTAAAAGCCAGCGAAACTACATAAGGAAACTGACTACATGCTAAAACCCTTACTTAGGAGAAAATGATCCTAATCAAAGACATTTTCCATTGATTATTCCTAACATTTGATGTTTTTGATACTGTTTTGAAGTGGCTTTAACCCATATTTGCACATAAAAACATATCATATTTGAGATTTAAGAATGGTAAGGCTCCATATCCGATTTGAAACATGCTAACACCCTTATTTACGAAGAAATGGAAATATTGTTACCCACAAAGCCTTTTTCCATCAATTATTCTGATCATTTATTGTGTTTACGGTTTTCAAGTGCTTCTACTTTATTTTTGCAAATAAAAACTTATTTTGACAGCCACTTTGGATCTCGATACAAGGCTCCATACTGGCTAGAAATGCTCACATAGTTACTCTTAAAGTCATTTTCCATAGATTATCATTGTTAACATTAAGGTGTATCTGATACTATTTCAAAGTCACTTTCAGGGTCCGCTTCAAAACTCAACGAGTGGTTGCCTGCCAGTTCTGGCCAGTTCAACAATAGCCAACTTTCCAAAACTGGCCAGAATTTTGGCATGGATTTTGAATCTCGGTAAGGCTCCATTGAATTTGAAACATGCAAACACCCTTATGGGAAGAAATGGTCTTTTTATTACCCTCAAAGCCACTTTCTATTGATTATTTTGAACATTTGGTGTTTTTATACCGCTTCAAAGTAATTTTTACAAATTTTTGTGCCTAAAATCGTATTTTGGCGGCCATTTTAAATCCCAATGCAGACTCCATATTAGATTTGAAGAATATTAACACCCTTATTTACTACCCTTATGCTCCTATTATTACCTGTGTAGCCATTTTTGTCGATTATTTGGAACATTTTGATGTTTTTGGTACTGTTTTGAGGTGCCTCTGACCCATTTGTCTTCAAAAATACATATTCTGGCAGCCATCTTGAATTTCAGAACAGACGCCTGTTTGATTTTTATACAAATTTACAATAATATTAGGGGGTGTATGATCTTGTTGTAAGCCTAAATGATATTTCCTGTTGAATATTTATGATATAAAGCATTTAAAAGACCGTTTAGATAGATTTTACTGAATATTGGCTATTCTGGCGCAAATCTTGGCAGCCATCTTGGCGGCCATTTTGAAATTAATATGCAAATAACATAATTTGGAGTCAGATGTATTTGTTATAGTATTTCCATAATTATTTTGTACATAATGTGTTTTAAAAGATACTTTTAGGTGATTATAATGAAAATAAAGTATTTTGGCGGGAATTTTGGCGGCCATCTTGGATATCTCGCTTGATGCCATCTTGAATTTGACGGTCAAAATGGGGTCAAATTATAAAAATGATTTCAAATATGAGTTCCTTGACCCTAAAAACCATGAAAAGCACATGCTGATAAGGTCTATAGGTCAAACTAGTAAAAACCTCATTTTCAAGATGGCCGACGGCAGCCATATTGGATTTGAAGGTCAAAACGAGATCAAATAGTAAAACTGATGTTAAATATGGATTCCTTGACCCTTAAAACCCCATAATACACATCTTGATCAGTGCTGTAGGCCAAACTGTTGAAAAACCAAATTTCAAAATGGCATTTTGGCCCCCCACGGAAATTCCCCACACTTTTGGAAGAGGCACCCTCGCTAGTTTTGTTAATTAACCTTCAAAGAAGACAAATCCATCGAGAAACCAACCTCCGCTCTCCACGGTCACGGGAGTCCTTCAGATGACCCAACTAGATACCTTGTTTGTTGATAAAATTAATGGAGTGATAGCAGACATTGTAATAAGATACAGCCCTACCCAGAAAATTATCATCATAAAAAGCTCATTTCTTTGAAGAGAATAAATTCATCACTATTTTGCAGTTTTTCATAATAATAATGTGGCATATCATCTATCAAAATATCAAAGATGTCTGCACTTCAATTTAAACATACCTATGAGAGAGAAAGGGTGACTGGCGAGTTTCAAAGGAGTGAGTTAGGAAATGGCAGGTTAAAATGTGGAGTTAATACCACGCAATGTTACTGCTTGATTGCAATTAATTAAATAAGGTTTGTTACCACATAAAATAAAAAAGCCAACTTGTCATAAAATGAAAACAAATTCCGGTTAGGATTAGGGGTTTGAGTTAGAATAAGGGTTATTTTCCCATTCATTAAAAGTATCAAACCTATTTTATGAATAGTATGCCTTATGACTAGTGTGATTGACCCATAATGATAATGGTATTATTGTCATCATTATTATTGACCCTTTTTCCTGTTCATGTCACGTACCATTGATGACAGAAATAATCAGTTCATAAAATTCTTATCACTTTTCTGACAAATTTCATGCTCTCCTTTGGAAAGGGCTGCATCCAAAATGGATAAGTAGCCACTGACCTTGTCTTTATCACATGTTTGATGTAATCAATGTAATGTGAATGTCAATGTATTCTTCATTAAAAAAAAGAACAAATGAGACTGGTTAAAAAGATGACATTGCAATGGAGACATTTATTTCAACAAAGGGCATTGACTCAATGAAGAATGGCATTTAAATTAATTTGATAAACTATATTTGTCAAATCAAATGTATAATTCTCCTAGACTATAAAGCAAATCAAAATCCCATCTGTTTGCATTGCTTGAAATATACTGGTAGTTTGAATAAAAACCAACAACTGATATGGTTCAATTTCAAGCAAACTGAATCATATGCCTCTTATATCAGTTCATTCAAATATTTCAAATCCTGTTGAATCATTGAATGTGTACTGCAAGGAAAAGGTAGTAGAATTCTGCTCCAGGGAACGATATATTGATATTGAACTACTAGGCAATATCTTTATGTCGCATGATGCAGGTAACTGATCCGTACAGTTAAAGTCTACTACACCATGCTGCAAATTGATATCCTTCAAATCTGCCTGTATCTCGTAGCATGCATTTTATTCTGATAAAATGTGTACAAGTACACCATACTGTAAGCTTATATTTCAATATGAATGAACTGTCAACAGCAGTATTCAAGATTTGATTGAACAAAATATGATGTGAGTTGGAAAAGCATTACATGTAAAACCTACATGTTGCTTATTTCAAAGGTCTGTATCAAGTCTTATAACACTGTGGAGACATATCGAAATGAGCCACATGTAGGTTTTATTATTTGACAGAACCTATTGCAAAACGAACCCTACACGTTACGTCAAGTCAGGTGCAGGATTGGGTCTTTTTGCCAAAATTTTCCCATTCAAATGGCGCATTTCTACCAATAGATATAATATATTGCACCTTGATGCTCATCTCAGGTTTTCACCAATTCCTATCATATAATAGTGGAGATATTGAAATAACATGTAGGTTTAATGGAGTGACTGCTTTTCAAAGATCAAACCACAATTGTGCAGATTTAATTCTCAGAAAAATGTTTCTCTTCTTCATATGCAATTTAGTTTGGTTACTTTTGAAACTAATATACAATTGGTGATAACTGCATATTTCCATTTAAATTGAATTATCACATATGTTAGCAATTGTAAGAAAAAAACCATTATGCAATACTTTTCCAGAGTTATGCATAATTTCTCATGTAGTTTGATTTTAATTGAATTTATCAGATATGCTAGCCATTTTAACAAAACAAAAAATCTTATGCAACATTTTCCCTAGAGCAATATGCATACTCTTGCAGTTTGATTATACTTCATGTAATAGTCAACAAAATGAACATCATCAGTTTGCAAATATGACCTCACATACAAACCCCTGAAGGATAACATTGAATCACTTTCCAAATTCAAAAACAAATCAATTTCAAGGCATCTTGACAACATCAAAGAAGCCATCATGCAAAATAAGACGAGAGAGGAGGAAAATTTGGTTTGTTGCCAGTGGCTAACAGAGAAAAAATGTGATATATGCACGGAAATACTCTCTATTACATATGAAACCCCACAGCAGATAATGATTGATGTGATACAATCCCCCTCCCATTACGACATTGCCAACTCTAGCAATCTGGGCTGTATTTATCACTTTTATTTCTAATAGATGCGAGCAGTTGTAGCAATCCACTTGGGCCACATCAGGATTTTCAAGTCTTACTAAACTCTAGTTTCTGGCTCATCTTATATATTTAAAGGTTACTTCCAAGGCACAGTAGTTATTAATTCTAGTCTTAGGATTACACTTTGAATGAAACTGGTTTTGATGAAAATCATGTAATAAAGACTGTAATGGATGACAATGCATTCTAATTTTATTTGGCATTTAAAAAACTATACCTAGGAAAAATGTTCGAGACATTTTTGAGACTTGTCAAATATCCAAATATACTTTAGTGGATAGGTTAAAAATTATGAAAAAAAATCAAGCAGACCAACCATTATTTTGGAAGTGATTAAAGTAATACTAAAAAATTCTTTTAAGCCTAAATGCTCCCCCAATCGCAATTTGTCATATAAATTAGTTTGTTTTGTTGCAAATATATTTCATCTGGTAGATTCTCTGTGTGCAATTTAATTTGAATTGAAACTTTCTATGTAATTGTAAAACTTGCACATTTGAGTAATGAAAATTCCATATGCATTCATCACCATATGTAAAAGAAATTACTAGAAGGGGAGCAAAAATAACCACCACATCATTAAATGTAATATTAATTAACAGATAGCGGAAACCCCTACTTAATTTAGGTATTTTAAGCATGGTAAGCTATCAGCCCGTTTTGCATCAACTGTAATAACATTCTGGACAAAACTATATTTTCATAGAATCCCTACACTTCAACAAAATGGATGGTCTACCGTTAAATAATATTTTTGCTCCTTTACTTGCAGACAAATGCCAAAATGTAAAGAAATGCATTATTGTATACATGGACAAACAGAAGTAGAGATCAACATTATTAAGCAGTGGAAAAGAATGTATATAGAATGTAGAATGATGGAGAGGCCTAAGAGTACTAATAATAATTGAATCAACTCATGATGCCCCTGTTAAAAATGTACTCAATATACTGTTCAATTTGAAAATGATATTCAATGATTGAATAAAATAAACAATTCTGCCTATAAAACACTGCATATCTTAAATAAATTCTCATGCTGTAGAAATACCTCCTAGAGGCAGCATGCCTAACCTTGAAAACCTTTACTTGACAAAATCCATTTAATGCCAGCAGCTCCCCATTAATGGCTTTGCTTTCCGGTTCTCTTCTGCTTATTATCATTCCTACTTGGACTTGATAGATACAAATCTCAGTATTAGTCAGATAGTTTTCTATAAAAAGGACATGACTTTAGGTATCTAAGAATTATTTGTAATAAAGTGATGCTACAGTTTGTGAAATCAAACAGTTTTGGAAATGTAGTTTGGATCTATAAATTGAACATACTAAGATAGGAAGTTCAGAAAGAGAAGTGTGTTTGAATTATTTTCCTCTCTATGAAAATATTGCGACTCAAAAAAGGAAAGAGCTTTTTAGATCGATGAATATTAGATTGATGAAATAAAATATCTAAAATTATGTATGGTTATGATTTTAGGGACAAACCCCTCACTTAACTAGTTTATTTACTCTTTTACTACCTACTTTCTCCATACGCAGAATAGTTTGACATGTAAGGTTAAGCAAAATGTTCACCTTTTGCCCGTTATTGTGTAAAACTTACAAACATAAAAAACACAAATTGTTTCCAATTCCTTGCTTTCAATGCACGGACATACCATTTACAGATAATAAATGAAACCATATGTTTACAATTTTACAGTTCTCAACTAGTAATAAAAAAACAAATCATTCATTGCATAGCATTTAAAACTCATGTCAACCATATCTTAGCATGATGAGTATCAAATATAACTAGCTTTTATTTATCATTTTTCTAAAAAACAACAACAATCCAGCACATAAATATGATAAAGCTTCCTTGTACATCAAAACACTTCTCTAAAAATGGAGCAGATAAGAATATGTAAAATTATACACAGCTTAGCGATTCCACAGCATAATAGAAAGCATTCAAGATAGCTTTGTCATCGCATCCATCAAGATACTTAAATTCAAGATAAATGAGAAGAAACTGATTTGGTTCCCAAATTGGATGTGTATCTGGGGAAGTATAACCCTTGATCGAAAGTAAAAGGAGTAAAAATCAGTGAGGATGATAAGTCTTTATTGGAGATGATGATGATACATTATTACACTTTTGAGTTGGAACATGAGGGCAACGACTCCCGTTAGATTTCTAAGGGAGCACAACACTAAATAACTTCTCCATTGAAACCAATGCATTTTAGCCTAAGTTCTCTGAGCTTTTTCATACTGACGTGACAATATTTTGAAGTTTCAGTTAATATCAAGTTGTAGCCCGTTTCATTATCTTTCAAATAACCTTCAATTGAAAAAACATTTTCCGATAAAAATTTTCGGTACGGGCTCGTAAACAGCGCCCTCGCTTTTTCCACCCAGTCAAATCGACCCCTAACCACTTTAGACATGCACCGGAACTTACGCTGCTAAATCCAATAAAAATATGGATGCCAGTTGTTTTTGATGCTATAAGTGATCACAAAACTCTAGTCATTTATATTCATAAACACAAAACCAGGTCACTTGTAACCAGTTCTACTATCATTGCAAAATAATCCGTGTGGACCTATGTTTTTTACCGGGACTTTCTACCCCTACACCATTCGTGGAGTGATTTAGTGTTGTGCGGTCCTAACAAGATTTGTCACCCATGAACCACGGATTATTTTAATGCCATGTTTAACGTGCACGTGTGTAATATAATGTGGTTATCGTAACGCTATCAGCAAAAATATGATTGAAATCAATTACATTTATACATTTCTTATGTGCATAAATAGTTTTATAAGATTGTTTTATAATTTCTTACACCTTGAAGTTGAATATGACAATAAGTAATTTGATTAAAATTCAATGCTTGCTTTTTTAAAAATGAATCTGTAAAGGTAAATTTATGAAATCAATTGCTCCTTTCACTGTTGCGAGTCACTATTGTCATGTTTCATTTTTTCATTACCATTTCTTGAGGCATCCCATTTATTGAATAATACATATTTTTCACATATTTTAGTCAGAAACTATAGAAATGTCAACATCTTTATTTGAAATTTTCAGTATAGTAAGGGACAAAAAAATGTGTAGATAGAAACGCCTTTGATGAACATCACTGAATGTATTACAATCTGAAAATATTAATTGTTTTTGATAGAACTCCCTCAAATTAGAACAAAAATGTTAGAGATGAAAAGATATTCTTTTGAATTAAATATCTGCCAATACGGCTTAAAACATACTACAGATAAGCAAGATACCTAATTGGCATGCAACAGTATAAACTCAAAGTTAACCTTTACTACACAACAATGCAAATTGTAAAATGGCGGCAAACACCCTAGGAGAATTACGCTGATTTGAATGAATTTCCTTTAGATCTTCAGTCTCTGAATTAAAGCGATGGTGCTACTACACAAAGAGGAACTCTATAAGAAACTGGTCAATGACATGGACTATGAGAGAGAGAGAGATGGAAAGGAACTGTTGTCTGTCATTACATTTCTTGTGGATTTTCCTGGCTTTTTATCCCCAAGTGTGGAGCAAAACACTTATTGTCTGCCAATACAGAAGACCTGGAAATCAATATTTCTCGTTGGATAAAAGCAAAGACATGTCATATAAAATTGCTCTTAGGCTGTATATGGTTAAAGAAATACAAAATTTAACCAATACATTGTAAAATATTTTGTTGAATGGACTGCATTGTTAATACAGAATGTTTTTCATATTTACCATTTCTATCATAATTGTGTAAATGTATAAAAAAAGTTTTTTATGACAATAAAAACATGATAATGCTCATTATATACAAAGCCAATTGTTTATGCAACATGTTACTTCAAGTTTATTTTCATTTGTGAATGATAAAAAATTGCTATTGCCATTTTGACGTGAAAGTAATTTTTTTTTTTTAGAGTAATGATAAATATAAGATTTCACAATAATAATGATTTCAAGTTTCCATGTTCTTAATGATAGGTGAATAATGTATGAAAAACATTTGCAACATAGAACTTGATATAAATGCCCATTACACCCAAACTGTTTGGCATCTCTCAGATGCTCCACAGCTTCATTTCCATAATGTGCAATTAAACAAACTTTCAGGATACAACTTGATACTAATTAAAAAGAATTAAAAGAATTAAAACAAGCTAAGCATTTTCATATGTATACACAGTGCTATTCTCCTCTAAGAAAAGCTGTACATCCTAGTGCCCATTTCAAAAGCCTCCTTTAACATGTCAATAAAGCCAACATTCACTCCCCTCAGGATGTTCCACATGTGTGTTATTCTAACACTCCTTCACAACAACACACCAAGGGCACTTGGATTATAAAATACCTACTGCAGATGTCCAATATCACTATGCCATGATGGCTTATGTAATGTCTTCCCTGATACAAATTCTTTACTTGGTAAATTTAATATACATTTTGAGGAAAATAGTGTATCCATGTGAATACCCCTTGCTGGCACAAAACCTTCATTTGTCATTTTCTCCTGTTAACTCAGTGTAATATTCAAAATGTCAAGATCTTCTAATTCTCCTTTTTCAAAATCTTCATTAACAAGTAGTGGCAATACAATCAAAACCTTTTTGGTATAATTCAAATAGACTGATCTTCACTTTAATACATTTGATTCTAATTATGAGTCTGTTATGTATGTCTTTCTCAACACTAAGCCATGTGTTACATATACGATTAAAACAAAGTATACATTTGCCATCCCCATCCTCGCCTCTGCAGACAATTAATTTTCTTGGCTTATGAGGGGCCAAAGCTAATAATTTGTCACAGACTTGACAACAGTTTTCTCTAATGCAAAAGGGTAATTCAAAAAGAGGAGCTGGCAAAGATGTTGTCACAAGGCTGCTTAAAGGTACAACATTTTGACTCTATAAGAAAATTGTCAACAAAAAATGACAAATGTAAGTGTGCAATATGACCAGATTAAGTGTTACTTTCTGCTACGTGTATACCAGCCAATATCTACGCAAACCCTAGTCCATCTAGATAGACCTCGCAAGCAAACGCTAATCTTGAGCGCCTACGGTACTCTCTTGCAAGGTTCATCTAGATGCACTAAGTAAACCTTTTCATAAAATAGACAGAAAAATGATATTGTAGAATATAATGTTATCTCTGCATGTTAACAATAAACAAATCAGATAGAGTCAAATACCCATTTCAATTGTGATAATGGTCTCCATTGTTGAGTATGTTATCTCATAAATAAATCAGATAGTGTCAAATACCCGTTTGGATTGAGATAATTTTCCTTCTATCATCATATATTTCACCGCACATCATAAATGTAACTTGCTAGCTGTCACCTTGACACATCTGGTAGACTATCTAGTCCATATCCCCTATTTGCTCCAAGCTCATCTGCCATATGTTGAGCCACATACAGTAGACATATTATCACCAAGATCAGATAAGTTCACCAGGGCCATCAAGATACAGGGCCACAATGAAGATAGATTGTAGTTGCATAAATGCTCTGATATGAAATTCAATTCCAATTTTTACATTTGTTAACACACACATAATCCAAAAAGTACATAACAAATCAAAATCATACAATACAAGTTTGATTACTTGTATAGAATGATGAGCAAGTCAAATAAAAACTGTTTAGAATTGAAAGGAGAAAAAAGTCAGAAGCAAAACACTTAAAGTAACAAACTAAACTAAACTAAACTGTGAAGAAAATATTGACACAAATTTAGGCTATATTCTAAACAGCTAAAAAAGTAGGCATGATGAATTTCATGAGACTTGCAAAGACAACACTTTGGTATTAAAGAACCATGTATTTTTCTGCATGTAAAAAGAACTCTCATGTAATCTAAATATGATATGTTAGAAATCTGTCTTCATCAAATTGATATTATATATCTATCACATTTCTTTGAATTTCCTTTTTTGGTTGTTCATACTTCCAACACTTTCTTAGAAATACTTTCACATTTGCAACTTTGAAGAATATTTTGTCAGCTTCAAAAACAACCTTGGCAAACCTAAACACTTAAAAAGTCTATCCAATGTAAGGCTTAATCCAATGTTATAGCTTTTCCAATATTAGGTTTACTCACTGAGATACAATCCCACATTCGTAACTTTGAAGAATATTTTGTCAGCTTCAACCAACAATCACACAACCTTGAAGAATCTTTCACTAAACAAGTCTTTGCCTTCAGCTTTCCAGTAATGGGTTTATTTACTCTGATGGAATGTTTATTTTCATTACTACTCCTGCATGTACATAGCTAAAGAGTATTTGAAAAAGATATTTTATGATAATCATGTAATTTGTGGAGATGAATGAATGTATAGATTCTTAGTCACTGAGTGCGATTTTACTTCCTAATAAGGAATTTTGGTCACCCATTATGAGACGATAGATGACAGTGCGTTCAGTGTGAAATGCAGTGGAGCCGTGCGTTCAAAATCACGGCACAATGCAGGTATACGCACACTCCGGCGCAAACAGCTTTACTGGGTTTGGAATATTTCATGTTTGAATAGGGGTGTACCTTTTTCCAATGATAATGTTTATAGTTTTTGGTAATAATTTACATCGTTTTTGGTTTATAAATGACTCAAATTTGTGACTAAGAATGAGAATAAAAGATGGCAATTTATTGTTTTGCCTGTCATCTATCGTCTCATAATGGATGGGCGTATATTATTTTGAGTAATGGGTGCCCCCGCAGGGGGTGCCCATTATGATAAATCTTATCTTTTATTCTCTAAATATAAACCAACCCAAATACATATCTACATTGAACACAGGGGAATTATGTGACCCATCATATCCTTAACACCCGAATGGTATATTAGGCGCTATGGGACATTGAAAGTTGACACAATTAAAAATGGTGTCAGAGGTCAAATTTCAAATTCTAGCACATACACTACCTTTGACATGTATAGAATGATATCAATCAGGTTAATTCATCCAAAACAATAAAAAGGGGTATGAAATTCAAGGTAGAAATCCCCTCTCCATTTAAGTTTAAAGTAATACAAAATTAAACTTTAAACACAATTTGTTTTTCGGAATCAGCTATAGGTCGTAATCAGATTTGACTGTAACATTGCAACCACACATCTGATAATGTAAAGTAAGATGTCATTTTAAGATCAAAGTCTCAGCTTTAAAATGAGACCAAAATATTGATTTTGATTATGGGACCATAGGGGTATCTTTAGATATGACCTGACACATACATTCAAAATATTTCGTCTGTATTCTGTTTTTCAAGCGCTATCTTACACATTAATACTTTTTGTGAATACAAAATTTTAATAAATTCTCTAAACTGGACAGTGGGATATGATCTTAAGTTTTTACAACACAATAACAAAAATATTTCTTTCAAAATTATTATAGTTATATAATTGTTTGCAATTATGATTTTAAATCATGACATTATATTGTTGAAACTTGAAAATGATAAAGGAAGTATGGTGAAAATTTCAATTCAATTTCATGACGTTTATATGAAACTGGCAGGTTTTGATGAATGAAGCAAGGCAAGAATGTAATTAAAGAAAATACTTCACTTATCAAATCATTGGAGTTTGAAAAGCTCATTAAGGCATGGTATAGTTTGAACTAATATTGGCATAAAATTGACAAAATTTTAATATGTGATACCTTGTTTGTTGATAAAATTAATGGAGTGATATCAGCCCTACCCAGAAAATTATTATCATAAAAAGCAGGAAGCTCATTTCTTTGAAGAGAATAAATTCATCACTATTTTGCAGTTTTTCATAATACTAATGTGGCATATCATCTATCAAAATATCAAAGATGTCTGCACTTCAATTTAAACATACCTATGAGAGTTCCAAAGGAGTGAGTTAGAGATTAGCAGGTTAAAATGTGGAGTTAATACCACATTATGTTACTACTTGATTGCAGATAATTAATTACGGTTTGCTACACATAAAACAAAAAAGTCCACTCATCATAAAATGAAAACAAGTTACTGTTAGGATTAGGGGTTTGGGTTAGAATAAGGGTTATTTTCTCATTCATTAAAAGTATCAAACCTATTTTATGAATAGTTACCCTTATGACTAGTGTGATTGACTCATAATGGTATTATTGTCATCATTATTATGACCATTTCCTGTTCATATCACTTACCATTGATGACAGAAATAATCAGATCATAAAATAGTAAATTTTTATCACTAATCTGACAAATTTCATGCTTTCCTTTGGAAAGAGCTCCAAAATGGGTCACGAGCCACTGACTTTGTCTTTATCACATGTATGATGTAATGTGAATTTTCAGTCAATTTTAGTCAATGTATTCTTCATTAAAAAAAGAACAAATGAAAATGAATGGAAAGATGACATTGCAATGGAGACCTTTAATTCAACAAAGGGCATTGACTCAATGAAGAATGACATTTAAATTAATTTGATTTAAGTTTTTTTTTTCTCATTCGCAAACCAATTTTATTTGAATAGTAAACCCTTCTGTTATCTTTTATAATGTGTATTAAATACGTGTGTTGATTTTATTATTCTTTTGTACCCACGGACATGTGGAAGATCAATGTGTAATTGTTGAACATGTTTTACCGTGATGAAATAAAGATATTATTATTATTATTATTTATGACTAGTGTGATTGACTCATAATGATAATGATGTTATTGTCATCATTATAATGATTTTTTCCTGTTTGTGTCACTTACCATTGATGATAGAAATAATCAGTTCATAAGACAGTAATTTCTTATAACTTTTCTGACAAATTTCACGCTCTCCTTTGGAAACGGTTGCATTGAAAAAGCCACTGACCTTGTCTTGGAGACCTTTAATTCAACAAAGGGCATTGACTAAATGAAGAATGACATTTAAATGAATTTGATAAACTACATTTATCAAATCAGATGTATAATTCTCCTACGTACAGCAAATCAAAATCCCATCTGTCTGCGTTGCTTGAAATATACTGGTAGTTTGAATAAAAACCAACAGCTGATATTGTACAATTTTAAGCAAACTGAATCTTATGCCTCTTATATCAGTTCATTCAAATATTTCAAATCCTGTTGAATCATTGAATGTGTACTGCAAGGAAAAGGTAGTAGAATTCTGCTCCAGGGAACGATATATTGATATTGAACTACTAGGCAATATCTTTATGTCGCATGATGCAGGTAACTGATCCGTACAGTTTAAGTCTACTACACCATGCTGCAAATTGATATCCTTCAAATCTGCCTGTATCTCGTAGCATGCATTTCATTCTGATAAAATGTGTACAAGTACACCATACTGTAAGCTTGTATTTCAATATGGATGAACTGTCAACAGCAGTATTAAAGATTTGATTGAACAAAATGTGGAAAAACCATCTCATGTAAAAACTACATGTTACTTATTTCAAAGGTCCTTATCAAGTCACATTACACTATGGAGACATATCGAAATGAGCAACATGTACGTTTTATTATGTGACAGAACAGTGGCCTAACCAGAAATTTTCAGTTGAGGGGGCGAGCAGGGGCAAGACAATTTTGCAGGGGTGCGAAAGAGTTTTTGTTCAGACACAAAAAGGTACATCCCAAAATTTTTCATGTAGCAAATCATCCAAATTTTGCTAAAATTCATAGAAATGTGTACAATTTTGGTGAAAATTGGGAGTTTTTCTTAAATTATTGCCAAAATTTGCGCCAATTTGGGAAATTTTTTAAAAACTAACCCATAAAAGGGTTAAATTTTGAACAGTTACATTATCTACGTACTATATATTGAAACTCTGTACTTTTCTTGATTTCATTGGGGGGCGAGTGGGGGGAGCAGACATTTTTTTGGGGGGGGGCTCCCCCCCCCCCCCCCCCCCCCCCCTGGTTACGCCACTGGACAGGACCTATTACAAGACAAACCCTACACGTTGCTCATTTCAAGTCAGGTGCAGGATTATGTCTTTCTGCCAAAATGTTCCCATTCAAATGGCGCAATTCTATCAATAGATACAATATACTGCACCTTGTTGCTCATCTCACAGGTTTTCACCAATTCACATCATATAATAGTGGGGATATTGAAATAACATGTAGGTTTAACCAGATAACTGCTTTTCCAAGATCAAACCACATTATTTTCCAGATTAAATTCCAAAAAAATTGTTTTTCTTCTTCATATATGCAATTTAGTTTGGTTACTTTTGAAACTATATCTGTTTCTATCTCTTTTTTTAAAATTCAATT
>JXSR01S024669.1:126860-153426 GCA_000969725.1 Ophiothrix spiculata
TATTGAGCTAACAAATTGCATTTCTTTACGTTAACTGGTCATCCCACCAAAAGATATATTTGTATTCTTAATGGTCATATTGAACTTCCTTTTTTCAGACTTACACTTTCCTAATCAATTATTATTCAGCATGATTTAGAGGCACTGTTCATATCATTCTTTTGCATTATGACATTACAAGCTTCATATTTGTTAGTTTGGGTGGTATATGTCTTTACCTTTTAAATTTCACAAAAAGTGATAATAATAAAACGGACAATCAAAAGTGGGTCCTGAGAACACAGCTTTACCATTATATAAACTATGCATTATCCTCTTGCATTAATAGTTATTTAAAATTATCTGCATCATAAGAAAGAATAAATGTTATTCAGAACACGAGAATGTCCACACTTTAAAGCAATTAAATGAGTAGGTACTACTCCCAACGGTTCTGGGCAGTTGCCTTTGTTCAGAACAATAGTAATTGGCGAGAACCGTGGGGCGCCGTAGTGTAGTAGTGGTTAGCGATCTCGCCTTACACGCATTGGGCCCGGGTTCCATTCCCGGTTAGGGCACTTGCCGGAATGGAATCTCGGAATCTTTGCTTAGACGTTTATCTGACTTAGTGGCAGCATTGGGCAGATATTCTAGTTCTACTCCGCTCCTAACATGAAGTATTTAGTGTTGGGTAAATAATTCATGAGAGATCGTCGTCCTTTGGAGGGGACGTAAAGCCGTCGGTCCCATGTACAGAAGAGTCATACCTGTACATGCAATCACAGCCAGTATCGTAAAGAGTTGGGTATTCTACCCCTGACTGTTCCCAACCCCGTTTCGGTCAATTTCTGGACTTCAAAATCCGCCTGTGCGTTAATACTCACTCAGTGAGGTCTGCACAATAATTGGAAGAAGAAGAAGAAGAAAGAACCGGTGGTTACAGGTAGTTGACTGCCGGTTGATTTTTGAAGTGCTTCCTTATACAAGTTGTATTGCTACCTCTACGATAACTTGTTCATACCTTTGGACTATGATCAAAACAAGCAACACACAAACGTAATATGTGTCCTGACATATCGTAAGGTACCTTAAGGTCGGCATAGTAAGTTATGAGATACGAGTCATTGAAGCTGAGCATAGTCAAAATTCACGTTCAAGGTCGAATTTCTAATTTCATCAGAAACGTTACCTTTGAAGTGTATTATATCATATTAATCAGGTTCCAACATCCAAAACATAAGACAAATGTTTTAAAAACCAAGATAAAAATCCTTTCTCTATTCAAGTTTTACCAGTGCAGAAACTTTAAACTCGATTTTCTCAGAACTATAGTTTTCTGAATCAGCCCGATGCTTTATACCAATTTGGATGAAACTTTGCAATCGAGCATCCAATAACCAAAAGCAAGGTGTCATTTTAAAGCTTAAAATATAATCTTTCAGATGAGACCCAAAAATAAATTTTTATTTTGGGGACCCTTAAGGTAGCTTTCGATATGACGGGGCACATAAACTAAAACTGTTGTCAGGAAATAGGTGTGAACAATTAATTTACTGGGAAGTTACATAACCACAACAACATGGTTGATTAAGTTCACATCACCCATGAAACATACTGTCTGTCTACAGGATTATCACATGGTTGACATGTTTACTTGAATCCCATTGGTCAAAAACACAAGGAATAAATAACTGTATATGCCGTGGAAGTAGTGACATCATAATTATGATAACTAGCCAAACACGTGCGATCTGGTTCATAACAAATGATCATGTCCGTAGTGGTTCAACTGATCACATGTATTAACATAATACATGTATGTTTATATAAAAATCTATCTTTATATTCAATTTTTGTTCAAAAACTGAAAAAATAGTCGCAGGGGTGACCTATTATTAGACCCTTTTCTATAACACAGTACTGTGATTTACGCTTAGTGTTGCTTCCTTTGGGTTCAAAAGTACTGAAACTAAAATAGAAATTATTCCCCCATGGACTTAAGGTGAGGTAAAAATGGGCACCACGTTTGTTTAGAACCAGATCGCACTTGTTGGTTGATTTGCATAAATTATGACGTAACTTCTTCCGCAGCTTATTGCAAAATATGCATATGTTTATTTTGAAAGTAATATTTGAGCCTACCAAGAGAAATTTGTTTCTAACTAGATGACGTCCTGTGCATAACTTAGTAATAAGGTTGATCGCGCAGAAACTCCTGGATTTACGGTACTTTCAAGATGCATTATGGGACATACGAAAGTGGTGTATACAAATTACAACTATAATTGGGTGCTTCGTTACATGCCAAAGATATCTCTCAGTATTGTGTGAACAAATAAAGGGTAACTAATATTATCAGGCACAACAACTATGAGAAGTCACTATCGATCATGCTTATAAAACATCATTATAGACTAAATCATCTGACAAAAATGATGATGACGGTATTTATTAAATTTGTAGCGTGATAGCAACACATCACGCATTTGATGGTCAGGTCGTATATCCAGCGCTGAATTTATTGCAATCAATCTTTGTTAATGAAGAATTTACACTGACAAGTCTGATAAAGTCTGATAGTTTGGATGGATTGGTAGAGGCCAGGTATCACTAGTACATGAGGCCTGAATTAGCGGTTCCTGGTTGAACATTTCATGATTCACTTTGGTCAAAAGCACTCAAAAGTGACTGTCTATACTGTTTTTAGCTAATTCAAACATTATATTATGAAGATGTGATATCATATTTTTCTAATCAGGCTAATTTTGATTGAATTTGTGACATCATATTTCAATTTGAACATATTTTTAAAAATTTTCACTTTTTTTCCAGAAATGAATGGAAGCACATACATGAATTATCAAAAAAACCAAAACCATTAATAGACTGTGCATGGTACTAAAACCTTACGGTCCTTATAAAAAAAAATCCCAAAGCAATACAAAAGGAAGGTAATATGAGAATATTTACAGCTTATTTTCTTCTTTTTTCATGTCAGATATTCATTTGCATATTTTATCACAATACACAAGATACATTAACAAGCTGAATCAACATCACCAGAAGGGAAAAATGTCACAATATCAAAAGAGCTAGGCAAAACATTGCACCAGTATGTCAAAAATGAAAATTGAAACAGATATTTTCCCCAAGTTACACATAGTAATTATTGATTTTCATGATCAACAATTCAGACGAAATGATGACTAAATTGAATAAAAGACATGGTATCTTATTCAAATATTTGCATAACATCACATGGTGGCTCAGTTGGCAGGTTGGTAATTTGTTCGTATTCAAGTTTGATCATTTGCATATTCACCTGTGCTCTAACTTAATTAACTGGAGCGCAGTTCCATTCCCATTGAGACAGTTTCAGGTGTTCTAACATATATTTTGTGTTATAAAAAGTGTATCAACCACTTTAAAAGGTCATTGTAGCTTGTGAATATGGAATTACAGTAATTTAATATTCATATTAACTGAAATTGTATAGAACGCAGAGCCAGCATCTAGTATAATTGAATTTATAGAAATGGATAGCTACATATGTTAAGCTTTACCTGATGGTACATCATGCGAGACAAAAAAAATCATTTCTAAACCCAGACTATTTGATTAAATGCCATAAATATAAGGGTAAAAAAGGTATGACAAATATGCTGCAAATTTAATGCAGTAAAAACCTAGAATGAGATTATTCAAAAGCATTACAAACTTTAATACCTGATACAACTTTACAGTCCCTTTTATCAAGTATTGATCAAATATGTATGGTTTTAGGGTTGTCATCACCATTACTGCATTGAGATAAGGCAATGAAAAACCCTGTTTTACGGGCGGGCGGACCTTTCAAGTAGGGTTGGTCGGTCAAATTTTTTTCTTAAAAAATTGTTATGCAAAAAATTACCCCAAAATCTGAAAAAAAAGGAGAAAAATGGAAAACTTTTACACAGAAATTTTCTAAAAATTAATTAAAATTTAACAATTTAGACCCCAAAATGGTTGATTTTACAAGATTTCGGCAAAACCAAATCTTCCAAATGCAAATTTAGGGTTGGTCGGGCCCTTAAAACAGGGTTTTTTCTTTCGTCGTCTAATGGTTAGGTTATCAATACCATATGCATGGAGGAACCCATGTTATGGGGAATCCTCCAACATTACAGTTGGCCTCCTGATAGGTAGAAATAAGCTGATCTAATATCATTTAGTATAAACTCTTGTTGTGCTCCCTTAGTTTGTTACCCCAAATATATTTCTGATATGTTTTAAAAATTGTTTAAGTTTGTTTCTTTTAGTTTGCTTTTTAGGGGGGAGTCTGCCTATATAACATAATGAAATGTTGGGTAATGTAACAAAACATATAACATAACATAACATAAAAGAACATGACATGACATGACATGGCATAACATGACATGACATAACATAACATAAAGAACATGACATGACATGACATGACATGACATAACATAACGAACATGACATGACATGACATGGCATAACATAACATAAAGAACATGACATGACATGACATGGCATAACATAACATAAAGAACATGACATGACATGACATGACATAACATAACATAAAGAACATGACATGACATGACATGGCATAACATAACATAAAGAACATGACATGACATGACATGGCATAACATTATTTAAAATACATCAATTTAAAAGATCACTGTGCCATAAATGTTTTTCTCCAATTGAAAACCCTGCCTGTAATATCCATAAATATGCCTCATTGGCAGCTGGCCATTGCAATGGGGAGGAGGCGTCAGATACTAAAAATTAGTCAAAATCAGGCAAGGTTTTCAACTCTAGCTTAAAAACAATCCACTTGTTTGTCACTATATTATGTTGAATGTTTTTAGAAAAACAGAATAGAAGCAATATGAAAATGGATGCAAATAGAATTTCCTCAGATGAAAATAGTCAATAAGTTGTGTGCAGGACTTGCAAGTTAAATTACCCACAATATGTGACATTTTCATGTACAGAAACCCTTGTTTTCTAAATCAACATGCCATTTTCATGCAAAAACAAAGTGACAATCACATCTTGTCATACCATTGCAATAAAATGATGTGTAAAGATTTTTATGAGCAATGATTTTTTATTATTGTCAAATAGTTATTGCAATCATGTTGTCAAATAGTTATCTTGGTTATTGTGCAAAATGAAAAAAACATGTTGTAAGGAAGATTTAAGGTGATTCAACTAACCCTTTCCAGTCTGGAAATCTTTTTTTTAAATAAAATTCTTCCTTACTTGCAAATACTACAAAACCCCTTAAATTTGTAATCTGGGCAACATTTTGAAAAGGTGGTTCCTGATCGGCTGATATTTCTTGACAGAGATTTGAAATGGATTTAACCATTGATAGTGTGATTTGCAAACCCCCTTGTCAAAGTTTTGATCAAAGTCACTCCGGTGTTCAAAGTCACCACAGTTTACAGTACTGTTAGATACTTGCCAGATGCCCTCTTCACTCTTTGCTTAATTTCAGAATATTTATTCTTTTGGTGATATCCTAGATTTTGGTTTCAAATCACACATACCATATGCTGTGCAGCTTATGACTGGAAAGGGTTAAAATACAAGTGAATGAAAACTGATCACATGCAATAAGCATTTGCATGATGAGAGTGCATACCATGGAATACACAGCCGAGTAAGTTTTCAAATGTGCTGATATCATAAGCCTGTAGTGGTCAAACAATGTTGCATGTCATAATTAATGATTTAATTTACAGTCCTGGCAAATTTCAAAAACATGGAAACGTGTTCCACCATCGTGTGTAACAAATCAGGAAACTTCGCATCCCAACATGCTTTGCAACTAGTCTGTTGCAGCTACAAAACATGAGTAAGTCTTATTTACGGGGCCAAAAATTTAGCTAATTGAATCAAAGCAAATCATACTGTATTTTGTAATAAGAAAATCTAAAAAAAATGTGTTAAACCAATAACATACTAATAATCACATTTTCTCATTGTTTTAATAAACTTGTTTGCAGAGGGAAAATACAATCTCTATGGTGGATTTTTAGCTAAGCCCAACATTGACATTGTATACTTTAAGAAAATAAAAGAAAAAGATCCTTAAACCTTCAAAATAGTCACAGAAACAAAATCAACAAGTCTAAATGTTTCCATAATGTTACAACTAAAATTTTGATACACGTCCCAAAAAATAGTCACAGAAACAAAATCAACAAGCCTAAATTTCTTCCATAATTTGTTACAACTAAGATTTTGATACACGTCCCAAATCTAGAAATTTGTCTGGACTGTTGAATGAGTGCAAGTGTTATTAAAATGTTGCAATCTAAAGTGATGGACCGAAGTGCTATTACATTGTATAAAACGTGACATCAAAATATCCTCATCCTATAAGCTACTTTTGGTTTGTCACTATATGAACTGACACAAAGTTCTTCAGACCTCTAGTGATGAGAATATTTTGGGTCCATTCAAATCTGTAAATGATGAGATATGTAAATGATGTGACCTACCTTCATTTGAAGGGACAGATACCTCCTCTATAACTGTATATGGCAAGCAAGTGAATGAATGGAGAGAGAAAATACAAGGTTAGTATGTTTTCTACAATCTAAACAAATATTGATCTACATGTGATTTGACTTCTTTCTAATTGGAACATAAAACATAAAACACATTGATTTAGTTATATACATGATAAAAATAGCATTTCTGTAAGATTCTCAAAAGATTACAAACACAAATTATCCTAATCCTGTAGGTACATTATAAGTTACTCAAATTTTGTCTGACTATCAACTCCACTTACAACCGCCATCGTAATGATCATTAAAATGATTCAGAAACAGGTTGATTATGGGTGTTTCCATTACTTGATCCTAGGTGGATTCCTCAACATAGGATCATGTTATGGAAACACCCAGTTGATTACAGAAACACTCAAGTGACAATGATATTTCAAAAGTACCATTTTGTAGAGGTATTTTGTCATAGTCTTGTTTAGGCCTATGTTCTGACATTACCGACTAAGAGAATATCTAAGGGAAAAACAAACCAAAAAAAAACCCTTCTCCTCAGTGAACCAAAGCTGATCCTTGCAAATCACATTTAATTAAAACATTTGCAAGAAAACAACTTGTTTGAAAGTACACAATTATTAACTGTTCATGAGTCTAAAAATGAAAATGATAATAAATAGGTAAGTGTTCTATTTTTCAAATTGATGGGCAATTAAGGCGTCTGAAGATATGAACAAATTAGTCTAGATGTTAAAGGCAAAAATGTTTGTTCTATTTCACAAGTAGGATATATAAGTGACATAAAACAAATTATCTTTCAAAAATAAGTGGATATATATCAACTTTGAAACATATTCAAACAAGTTGATATTTGTTTCAAAATTGGGCTATACAAACTTCATAGTAAACACAAACCAAAGTAAATTTCAAATTAAGGCATCAAAATTTAGATTAAGGTATCAAAATGTGACATCTTCTATATAATCTACACCCACATATTCATTACATGTGGCTATTTAAATCATCAGAGAATGGTTGCTTCAAACTTTCCAAGCAAAAAAACGTCTTTAATACACTTAGTTGACTAATTTTGTGTGGTAGGTGCAATTCTAAATTCTATACATTACAAGGCTTTTCAAATATCACACACATACATGTGGTTGGCAATTTACTTAGAATTTGAGCTAAACAAGTTTAAAACCTTAGATTGTATTTATAACCAGGCCTGAATATAAAATGCTGTACCTGATGATTCATTTAGGTGAACAGTGGAATGTTCAGATGTTAGATATAAAATAGTCTTATCTATTTTTATGTTTTGATTGAAAAAGGGGCATTTTTTAAATCATAGATCATACCAAAAACAATTAAAAGAGTATATGTTTATATTCCGTGTACACAAATCACTCCAAAGGACAACAAATATTCAATGACACTATAATCTTCAGCACTGTATCCAAGAGATAGTATTCAAGAGAAATAGTTTGGTGTATGACATTTAAATCATAGAAGAATAGAAGAGAAATGTTTGAGTACCAAGGTCAATGAATAATAAATAGAACATGATATAAACCAACACAAATATATACAGCAATAACATATGATAGAATATCTCCATGGATGTTATTTGAAGAAATAATGTATGCTGAAAAGAGAGAAAGAGATTGCATTGAGAAAGACATTTTTACCAACAGAGATACTGTAAAACATGGAAAAGGAGTCTGTGCTTTCTAATTAAAAACAACACAAGCAGACACCTTTAAATATGTCTATGCATATATTCTAAAATTTTGCTAAATTTGAATGAAATGAAAATGAAAAACATTTTGTAGAATAGCATACATCAGGTTAAGTATGCTTTTAATCTTGATTATTTTAAACAACCCAAGTGCATTAGGAAGCTGTTGAAGAATATAATAATCTAAGTGCTAATAGTATGTTCATCACAGGTTGTAATCTAATATGAACTTCTACTACGGAATGAAATGGCCAGTGCAACATGTGATAAAAGTGCACTATAAATTCTAAGAATAATCAATATAATCATTTGTCATTTCTAGGAAAACCACATTTTTTCATGTTTTACAGTAGTTCAATGAGCATCATGTACAATAATAACATTAAATTGTAGCCGAGTTCCTGATGATAATGAAAAATCGAATCTTGTTCTGAAGAAAGATGTTCATTTCACTGAGAATTGACATAGAACAGAGTTTATGAGTGAAAAAACATAGTCTGTGCAACAAATTCAGACAAAGAGTCCATCCTTTCTTCAAATGTGTATTTCAAATGCACCTAATACTAGTGTCTAATGTGCAAAATATACACCCATTATACACTCATTGTATACCCAGTATACACTTGACAAAGGAGTGGATCTCTATGTACACGATACAACACAATATAACTAAATATATTTATGATGATTTACACTACCAAATACACTGTAAAATACCTTCTTTTGCTATAAATCATCAAACATGTTAGCATTGATTAGGAAATAAAAGGAGTGCAAAATATTTATCAGCACCACATAATATATATGTTGTGTCACCTAAATATGTGTTCCTTAAAAATATTTAAAATTTTTTAAATGAAGTTCTTGAAAATTGTATATTGTAAATGGTCACTTGTGCTTTACCTTTAGAAAATGTGATATAAACTTACATATTTCTTAAACAGGGAAAGGCATCAAAATACTTAATATTAATTTTTAAAATTCCACATGAAAGTTTCAACGCAGACAATTAAAACATCAACCTTAACAACACTTAACACAATATACTACACAATATGGTTTAATAAATAATATAATCTTGATTTCATGGCAAAATTACATTACAAACATCTTTTATAATGAAGGCAGTTAAGTTCTTCTTGATATTGGATATATATCCCTTGATTGCAATCACTGAATTTTTACACCAAGTGATTAAGAGCTCGGTCATTCATCACTGTATATAGAGCCCAAACGTAAGAATAACCCACACTGTTTCTGTCATTGACAATTACATGTATGTCGATGACAGAAACATATATCGATTATCAAAACAGTGTATGTTATTTGTATGTTTGGGCTCCATTATGGAGATGTGTGATGGAGACCTAATATTCATGGTAAATCTGCTGTTCCTTCCAGTATTATTCACTGAAGAAGTGCAGTCGTAATGGAATTGATTTCCCCTCTGAGACACCAGTCCAAACTATTCATGCGGCTCATGGCCTCAATTTCAATCCCAACACAAAAGGCAACCAACTGCCAAAGAAGTGTTATGCAATTGTCTCCAGTAATTGCTGCGAGCAGGGTTACAGCTACACTGGTCGGCAGTAGCCAGCACTGAGCCTGACCAGCCAGCACTCTGGAATTTTAGGTCTTGCTGGCCGACACTTAAAATGACAAATTGCACTGAAATCAGCTGTTAAGTGCTATTACTGTCACCTTTATGCTACATTGATATTCAATTTTCTATAAATTTTAGATGACACTAAAATTTGGCTTGATATAACCCTGGCTGTGAGTTGTGTGTATAGTTTTAAAACTTAGTGTTATGTAATCACTTCTATTGCAAATAATAATCCACTATCAGTGGTGTACCCAGGATTTTGACACTGGGTAGGAAAGGATTGACAAAACCAACAGGCTAAAACAAACAAAACTTACCAATTTTAATTCCACAGACCTTAATATGGGGGGGGGGGGGTTACAGACTTTCCTCTGGCTATGCTACTGCCTATAATTATACCATTGATTTGCTTAATCAGGTGTAACGGGAAAGGTGAAAAAGAACTTTTATAAGCTCCTTAATTGGTCGAAATTCTTCAAAAGTAGGCAGCAGGATAATTTAAGTTTTTATCTAACTTTTGCTATTCTGTTCTAAAATGAACCCAATTATTCTGTGGTTTCATCTCAGACGTAGCATGAAATCTAGATGGTACGCTAGTGGCATGGATTATCGAGGCCAGGATTATCCATAGTAATGTCATAGGGTAACCCTCAATCTCTTCGATGCTAATGATAGTTTTCAAACTCGCTGTAAAGATTTTTTGTAGATAATGCATCAACCCTAATGGATCATATTAATTTGAAGACCTTATTACAAAGTATCTCAATGACACATTAAAATATGTGTGCAGATGATACACCTAGCACAACTATCTATATATTAATAACTGCGTATACTTGATGCGGGTGAAATTGTACAAAATAATGCACCGCGTGCAGAAGTTGGAGTTAAATGTCCACACTCACGAGGCGCAGCCAAGTAGAAGTAGTGAGTTGGACAACTACAACTTCAGCACAAGGTGCATTATTTTTGTACAATTTCACGAGCGCCAAGTAAAGAGCAGTTATTAATCTAATTCATACACGACAATGATTAGAATAAAATTGTAAAGAAATTAAACCAACATAATTATTTAAAAATGTGCTTGCTATTTCAATAAAACATAGAGAATACAACCATTCATCATCCCATGTTAATCATAGTAATTTAGATTTACCTTTCTTTTAAAATGAAACTTGCCATACAAGCGCGAACATGTTATGCGTACGCGTGTATGGAATAGTACAACGCACTATGCGATACGCAGCGTGCAACTAGACGAGATTAATGAATGCGTATAAGTTACCAACTGTCCGATTAGATTAACAATTTAAACTCGCACTTAACGCAAAGTGTATGAATAACTATCAATATTACATACTGAAAAAGTTAAACCACTAATGAATATTCAAAATTAGGAACCTGAAACTGCTAACAAATACCCTATAAATATTTAAACTTTGGAATCTGTTTGATCAATCTGGCATCCTTAATCATTCTATAAAATAATAGTCATAGATATTTAAACTATATCAAATACAACCATTCTTTTCATTTTTCTTTAAAATAAACCCACTTTATTCATGGCATAAAGGGATTGCCCGTCATCCCAATTCTGAAATTTCACTTTTTCCCACATATGACAATTTTGGAACAGCATGTCCATACAAACTAACCACTGTGATTATTTTCTCAAAAAACGAAATGTTGAAATTAGAGAAAAAATTTGTCAATTTCTTAATTCCAGTTGGCAGTTAAAGGACACTGTTGCTTTGATTCAACTTTAAATTGGGTCAAATTTAATCCAATGTGATTGAATATGAGCTCTATTTGAGGTGAAAACTCAAATAAAAGAGAATCACGTCTTATAATTGCCCAAGAATGATATTTTAAAGAATCTATGACCAAGGAGTATAAAGGTTGGGGAAGGGACACTGAGTAAAACAGGACTGAATAATATCATTTTTTAAAAGAGTTATGTTGATTTTGGATTTTTAAATGTGTTTGCACTCTTTATAATAGGTACAAATAAATGATTCAATAGACATTATTAAATTTTGGAAAACCATGGGCAGTCCCTTTAAGTTTTCTACCCATCATGCATTTGATAATCGGCTCCATTATAGCCTGCATATTCACCACCACATTGCTTAAAATTACATTCCATATAACAACTATGAATACATTAAATATCCGAGCCAGGCAAGCAACCAGCCAGCCAGTATACTGCCTCATGTCTGTTAAGCAAATTCAAATGCCAAATTGCCGCACTAGATGCTACGAGTCTTATGGGAATCTGCGGATTATAATCGTGAAGGGAGATGGTAATTTCTTCCTTTCATGCATCTAATTGTGCCCTGAGTAGCAAACGGTGGAGAAGAAAAAGAAAAAAAAAAAGACATCATCATGCGGCTCGCTGCTTTAAAGACAAGGCCTGTTTAAGGTAGATCTTAGTTAAAACACAAACACGTATCCACAGGGGTTTAACATGCATGCACAAGCATAAACAATATGCCACTTTAGTTTTGTTTAGACTAGGTTGAAGAACAGACAGGCAAGAAAAATGGGCTTGGAACAGCCACGGTTTTCTACACAACTGTGAAATAATGGCTGCTACAATAGACCTTAAAGGTACATTTGTTATTACTGACACTGTTCCAAAAAACGATTTGGTTCCCCTGTAGGGAAATTTGTCATTATCAGTATTGATGATGGGTAAAAATGAGAGCAAATTGATTTCTATAGACCCAAAAATTGCAGATCATTCAAATAAAAAAAATACATGGAAAACCATCTATCTTGGTAATTTATTCTCTACCTATTTCTTTGGTTTTGAAGAAAGGATTTGTATTCCTCCTTATTGGTATCTATTGGTAAGAGGTAATTTCAATCTTTGACCTCCCTGACTACCAAGAGGGTCCAATTCAGTATCGTAGTGATTATGTAACTTCCCCAGTAACTGGTTCACGCACATCCCCTGACAACGGTGTATGCTATACTTTTGTATGGTGACCATTTCGATCATGGTTCAAAACTAGAATGCGTGAACCAGTTGTTAGGGTGATAATCGGATTACACGTAACACTTCGAGACTGAATAGCCATAGATGGTCTGTATAAACACAAACCTCCACAATTACAAGTAAGTCAACTCTGTTCTACATATCATTAATATCATTCTTAAACAAATATCCAAAATTGTTAAAACCATTTAGAAACAAAACATATGTACATATATGAATCTGGTATATAAAACAGCTTCAAATTTAGTTTTGACTTTTACATTACCCACTTTTTCAAAGAAATTGACTCTGGTCTTTCATCAATTACCAACAACTCATCTCCATCATGTACACACACAGACAATACATAACTTCAATACTGGCTTAAAGTATGTCAACAGCTGCCAGATTGCTTTCATCTTCACATCTCATGCTATCTTATCATGTGAATACTAGAAAGTCATATCTTTAACGGCTGCCGTATGTAATATTTAACACCTATTCTCATCATCATCATCAACATCGGTCGTCCGTGGACGGAATGGAAGAAGCACTGGCTACATGTTTGAACCAGATTTCCCTATTCTAAGAATGAGAAAAAACTCTTCACTCCCATATGTCAGTGGTTCTTGAAATGGTTCTTCAGATGAAGAACCATCTCAAAAGCCACGGACAAAACACTGATACGATGTAGTGTGTAATGCAGATTTCAAAAACATGGCAGCAATTACACATACGACTCTCTAGCACTCACATGATGAATGTTATACCTTCAAAACTGCATACTTATACAAGTACTGAGTGCTGTATAACTTAAATATGGATTTAATGCTCCATATTACATATATTTGATTTCAAATTATATTCCTACAAATATCAACACTTTTCTCCAAGGATTTTTGAAGATAAATTAATTTTATGAAAAAAAGTGGGGAAATCCCATTTTGCAATATCTAGAACTTTTTCTTGAGAATTGAAGACATAAACAAAATTTTATATATGTTATTTACTTATATCATCCTTATTTTATAACACATGACTTGTTTTTATCCCAACATCTATTTCTGAAACTAGTTTCTTGATAAACAAAGAACAAACATCTCGGAACTTTATCACAAATACTTAAAAGAATAGTGCTAAATAAGTATGAATCTCTCCAAGTTCATGACTCAAAACTATTATGAACAAAATGTTAAATCCACAATATGTAAAACTGAATCAATTTCTTTAAAAACCTACCATATGAAACTCTAACATTTGTATGCAATTGGTAAAATTATAATAAAAAGTAAATCTATTATATCTTACAAATATTCACGACATTTTACCAAATGTGTAATCAGAATCAACAACACTGTAAATGCTGCACATTGGATTAATGTATTTTGTAAGTGGGGTTTATCAATCAAGTCTAAATTTAGCACACCAACTGGTGTGATAGTGTGAAGACACCCTGAGAGATCCCCAGCAGCATCCCAAATTATAATCACAATTTTGGATGCATCTATCCATCTCTTCGTTCACCTCATCATTTTTCATATTATCATGTGAGTGCAAGAACTTCGTATCTGCAATGGCTGCCTTAAGTTATATTTATATAACACCTTGTCACCAGAATGTGAAAAATCCCAAAATTTCCCTGTCTTATGTCAGTGGCTCTTGAAATGGTTCTTCAGGTGACGGTGTCACTTGAAGAACCATTTCAAGAGCCACTGATCCAAGACTAGACATTTTACAGTGTGCAAATCAAATTAATGTAAAATGGCAGCTATTGCAGAAAGGACATTCTTGCACTCACATGACGATATATGCTACTCAGCCACCCACGCATGCACTCACTTAACCGTCCATCTATCAAACTACTCATACGCTCACTCAGTTTGAACTATTTTGATCAAATTATCATTTCTAATTTTCAACTTGTGAATTTATTTTCTACACTTTGGTCATGTCATTCATTCTACTCATAAATTAATCATTTTGATATGACAATGCCACCTACTTGGATCCGAAAATAAATTCAAGTCCTCTTTAGAATTCGCAGTCAAAGAAAAACATATTTTATTAAGCTTCCCCAATTAAAGTATAAAATTACCCCTATTAATTACATTCTGACTGCAATCTACTTCTAATTACTTTTATTTACTTGGAAACAATTCTTTAAAGCAAAGCAAAACATGAAGAATCACATTAAGATAAAATTAATGAACATTACTTATATCTACATACTACTAATATCAAATGCTTACATACAGGCCTGCGTACATATGTATATCTGAAGTAGATAGTGAACTTAAGATTATTGTAGCTAAATATACAGCCATTATATGAATCAGTATGAAACAAGTGTCTTATCTTAAGCAAATAACAATCTATGAATATTATAATATTGTATTGCATATCTTCAGTAGACAGTTAACTTTATATTATTGTAGCTTGATATACAGTTACCATCATCTATTTTAGTGTACAGAATTTTCAAGGCAAATAACAATGTATCCATATTATATATATTTTAGAAGAATATTAGAAGATAGAACAATGTTTATGCATAAGATATATCATTATAATGAAAATCTTCAGCAAATAGCAAACTAAGATTACTGTTTTATTCATATTTTGGGCATAAGATACAAAATGCACCTTGATAGATTAATGTGGCTTAATTTACAATATCAGTAATCTTTCTAAGCAAATAACTATGTTTATTTTCAGTAGATAGAAAACTTTGATTACTTTAGATAGATAACAATAATAACCAGAGATTGATAGTATGATTAAGTAAATACTTCATTAATAAAGCTTTATTAAAACTCTACTTATAATGCATAAGTATAATGATGATATCTTTCACTAATCAGTTGGCAGAAATAAAGTCAGTTATATAACATATGGAGGTTATGAGTTTTCTACGCACTCAATTCCAAATTATCTTCATCACTGGACCATTATTACTTCCGGCAAGTCGACCACAGAGAAAATTTGACAAATGAGTATCTTAAGGCACTGTCATTATGTCTGATATCATATGATAGTGATTATATACAGGTCTGTAGGTTAATCACTTTCCATACCAATGGCGGCAGATTCATCTCACCACGCCGCATGATGGATGGGCTTGTCAAAGAACTGACCAGTGGCGTGCGCTACAAGATGACAATTTTATATCATCCAAGTCAATTCAAATTTATGACTTTATTGGATACTTTTGATCTAATATATTAAGCATTTGAGCACTGCAGTTTAAAGGTACGTGTTCGGGTCTTTTTGTAAAAGAAACATACATCGATATGTCATATTTGCATAATTTCAAGATAGATTAAAGGGAATAGCCTAGATTCCACCTAGAATTAAAAACTTATGGTTCAAATTGAGAGAGAATTAATTTGCAATATATCATTCTTTGATGAAGGTGTGACTATCCAGTGTTTCCTAAATCCTAAATTTGTACCTCAGATGGATTTACCACACATTAATAGAGAAACAATGTCATCAAAAATAATTTATTTGGCTATCACAGGTGTGGAAACAAGATTTTTTGAAGTTTTCAAACTAGAAACACTGTTTCAGACCACTTTTTTGCGCCAGCGAAAAAAATTAAAGAAGGTAAAGAATTGAAATTTTCTCCAATATTCCTCAAAATCATGGGAAACTGCTTGTAGGTTATATTACTATAAACATGTTCTATCGATTCAAGTAAAACAATTTGTAGGTAAAAAAAATAGTGGAAAGAATCTAGGCCAGTCCCTTTAAATTAACTCAAAGTTATCAGTTTTAGTAAGACATTGTTGTCAAATTTTGTTTGGTTTGCAGAAGGCATTTTCCATCATATTAAGTTGAAGATTAATATATTATGTGGTGTTAGACATTTTATATTGCTAATTGCGAATCAATCATATTTATAAATTTGATACTATACAACATTAAAATGGCATAAAAAAAGTCCAGATGACGTAGATAGACTCTCAAATTTCCTAATAATTACACCATATGTATGACTTTATTTATGTATCGATATAAAATCAGGTGAAATACATATCTGATACGTTTACAAGTTCCAATAAAATATTTTGTGAATCACTGCATTGAGTAAAACAATTCCAACGCCAATATCAAGTTGCACATACACGGCATACAGGCTGTGAATATTGCTGTATATGTGGCATACAGACTGTGACTATCCCTATATTAAGTAGTAATATAAGACAAATGGCATATATATATCATAATATTTTAATACTGTGAGTTAAGTTACATGCCATGTGTTCTTCCAAGTTGTTATATCCATGTGTACGGAATTAAACTGCTTGTGTAACACACACATGGATAGAATGTTTAAGAAAATCTGATCAATTGAGATTTAATGAGGTTTTTTTAAATTAATCAACCAGTCAAACCCTTCTTTTATTTTATACATCTTGTAATACTTTGATTATTCTCAACAATTTGAAGCAGTATTTTGTTTCAGTTTAAGGGTTAGTGATACTATATACTATGTTGAGGATCGAATGTGACAAGCGACTTATTTCTATCAGAAGCAATTTGCTCTGAGTCGTTGAAATATAAACAACATGCCCATGTCCAGTATTTTCATTTCTCTTCAAGCCATATTCTTTTGTATGTGGAGAAATATAATAATATACTGTGAGCGCGTAATGTCATGATAAATTACTCGGAAGTTAAAAATTGCTATTCACATAAGTGATGTATTCTATCAAATTCCATAAAAAATCACTTTGACCATATGGGCGCACTACACTAAATAACTAGCACTCGCAATCCGGCATTTCTAAAATCAGCAAAATTGACTGCCCTTCTAAAAACAGGACTTCAAAACGTATGGAAGGGCAATATGTTTGGTCAATATTTTGTTCTAATTATAAAATTAGGTTTATTTAAAGATGCTCTGATGCCATTTTTTATCTCCAGATTAATTTGGTAAAATTAAGGGTTTTTAACTTGCGCTTGATTCTGGAAATACAAAATTCGGCTATCAGTGATAGGGGGAGTATATTTCAGCGTCCAGTTTCTTGAAATTTTTGCCATGAAGGTGTACTTTTATCATCATTTTGTGTCAGAAGAGATCATAATCATCTGAGAAAAGGCAGTGTTGAAGCAACCAGTTGCTGTATTATTGAGTTCTCGGGTGTTTTTAGGAAGCCATTTTGTACAGTAAGTCAATGGGAAGGTCTATTGTGGTGTGTCGCCATATATGTTTTTGGTATTTATACAAAAAAATACCATTAACTTTAATAAAATGATGTGTACAAATTTAAGGACAAGTTATAATTCATTTTCCACATTTGTGGTGTATTCCATTTAAGTGGACAAATTTGACCTAAAGCCACAACACTATGCTAAGATGACAACCCCTCTTCTTTAAGGGGCCAAACTGACCCTAAATTTGCATTTTGTTTAAGTTTTAACACATTCTTGTAAAATCAGCAGTATTTTGGCTAAATTGCTAAATTTTGTTAGGAAATTTCTTTGTTAAAATGTTTTTTTTGTCTCCCATTTTTCAGGATTTTTGGGTTATTTGTGGGGGGGGGGGGATTGAAAAATTTGCCTGACCAGTCAGCCCGTAAAATGTTTTTTTTCCCGTCACCTAAGGGCTGAGTCACACATCAAATGTATAAAGACCAACATACGCCTAAAGCACACTGTTTCGGTGTTACGTATATATGTATATCGATTACCAAAACAGTTTACGTTACGCATATGTTTATACTCTATACAGTGATGTGTGACTAAGCCCTATCACACCTACTACCTATTCATTAACTGTTGCAAAATAATTTCTTTGCAACAACGATAACAAAATGTGTTTCATTTTTAAATATCATCAATATCAATCAAATGCTAAATAATTTAAAATTATACTATTTTTGGCTTCACAGGTAAGCAGTGATCTATCAACGACACCTTCAGTCTATTAACTGTTGCAAAATAGTCTCTTTGCAACACCAATAATAACAAAGTGTTTTATTTTTAAATGTCATCAATCAAATGATGGATCAACTCCTATCAAATATACAACTTTTTAATTAGAACTGGAGGAACTCACACCCACATTTATTTCCCCAAATGACGTGAAAAATTCATCAAAAAATAATGTCCCAAGCACAAGCCCAAGCATTTGCTTCTAAAAATATATTTTGAAGAAAAACACCATGGAAGGGTAGGGGAGGTACCTTAGTTTGGGAAAGATCATAATTCATTTACGTAAATGAATTCATTTACCATAGAAGAATTTCTATATACTATACAGTAAATATAAAATTCATTTACTCTAACTTTAAATCAATTTTCGGAGCAACCTCGGAGAACATTTTAAAGCAATTTCATGGGATGGTACAATTTGTGACCCCACTTCAGTGACCCCACTTTTTCGTGACCCCACTTTTGTGACCCCACTTTATTTTTGTCAATTTTACACCAACATCACGAAAAATATATTTTTACGCATTTTTGAAATCATCCGAGGTCATTAAGGGGGTCTTAAGGGGTTAAAGGTCAAATTCTCAAAATGCTCCGATTGACCTAAAAGTTGATATGGATGTTCCTTAGGACATCCCAAGCAACATAAACACATTTTAAAAATCATCCGAGGTCATAAAGGGGGTCGAAAGGTCAAATTGGCAGATATTGATTTTTGATAATTTTTTCATATCTTTTTAAATTTGTTCAAATTTGACCCGTGAGTGACCCTTATGACCTCTGAAATGTATTTATGTTGCTTATGATGTCCTAAAGTACATTCATATCAAATTTCAAGTCATTTTGAGAATTTGACATTTAACCCCTTTCTACCCCCTTAAGACCCCTCGGATGATTTTAAAAATGCGTAAAAATATATTTTTTGTAATATTTTTGTAAAATTGACAAAAATAAAGTGGGGTCACAAAAGTGGGGTCACGGAAGTGGGGTCACAAATTGTACCATCCCCAATTTCATGGTGAATGGGACCTATTCTACAAATCTAATTAATACGCACTCTGGGAGCTGCCCGGATCAGCTCCAAGAGTTTTGTGCAAGTTTCCACAACACAATATCCCCATGTCCAAGGGAATTTCAAGCACACTCCCGGTCTCTCAAGTCAATATAAATGAGGTAACCATGCGTGTTCTAAATTTCACGGAAAAGGTGTATATTTTTCACTGTAATCGCGGACCGCAAAATCATAAAAAAGGGGTATTTTGAGCATCCACCTCCGTGAAATTTAAAAAAGGGTTATTTCACAGAATTGGTGAATCCGACTCAGTCTACATCCTCTGGGCCAGGCATACGCACGGAATTCTGTGACCGTTCTGTGGACTTAGAAGATGCGGGAAAGCTGGGGAGTAAGATGCAACAAGATCTGGTAGTACAACAGACATCATAAAAGTAATGTATATTTATGTTTTGTTCTTAATAAGGTTAATATAGGCCCAACTAAATTTCAAATGTCTTTGAAAAGTGGTGTCTGAAAATCTTGTCTTTGGAAACCATGAAATGGGGGTATTTTTTTGCTAATTTTGTCCTAGTTTTTGCCAAAAAAAGGGGGGTAAAATCAATGAAAAATCTTTGAAAAGGGGGGGGGGGTTTAGAAAAAATGAAGAACTCGCATGGTTACCAGACCGGGAGACCGGGAAGCACACTCGATTTTTGGCACAAGCGGGTTTCAAACTTGGCATCGCAAGTGCCTTGTCGTTTGAGCTAATTTGATTGCTAAATAAATTATGACCTTTCCCAAACTGAAATGGCAGGAGCAAACAGGAACAAACAGGGGATAACTAATAGTGTTAATTGTTTGGGTAGTAAAATCAGGCCATTGTGTTAATGGACCCTCTTCTTATAGAGATTTGTATTTATCTTTTTCAAAATGTTTCAAAAATGAATCAACATTTTCACCAATTTGCATGCACTTTTAACAAAAATGTTATTGAAATAAGTCAAAGACAAGCTGATAATTTGCTCAAAAGTATTACAATTGTTACATTTATATGAATAAGTCACTTTGTCTTTGATATTGATATTTTTATGGGTACAACTTTGACAGAACATCTCTATACTGATCATATTTGGGTATCCCTGTTCCTAGGGAGAGAATCGCAAACAAATCCCATACTTCATACAAAATATTGCAAGTATTGCTGTGACATAGCAGGATATTAAAAACCTTAAAATAGAATGACATGTTATGTTAGACCATATATTTCTGTTTGCATATCAAATATATAGATTTGACCTACAGTGATATCTGAAGAAAAAGTTAAAATTTCACTTTAATAGAACATGAACATGCATATCCCAAATGCACGTGTTCATATATTTTTCCACTTTAATCTGAAACATCCAAGGGATCTGAATTGACTTTTATTTTATATGCTAAGACTAACATTTCAAAAACCATTGAGCAAATACTACCCGTGCTCATTTTCCTAATAGGCCTACACACATCTTTTTTTGACCGTATTAAATCGTCATGTGAGTGCAAGAAAGTCATATCTGCAATGGCTGCCCTAAGTTATTTTTATTTTAAACTTTGTCACAAGAACGTAAAAAATCCCTCAAAAATTCCATGTCTTATGTCAGTGGTTCTTGAAATGGTTCTTCAGGTGACAGCATCACCTGAAGAACCATTTCAAGAACCACTGACCCAAGATTGGAGATTAGACCGTGTGCAATCAAGATTAATGACAAATGGCAGCTATTGCAGATACGACTTTCTTGCACTCACATAACGAAATGTGACTGTTCATCTCAAACCAGCTGTAAATGCCGCCTCATTATTTTCAGCATACATTTATGTTGTATTCTTCTCATTAATAAGCCTCAAAGATGATGTAATAAGGGTTAAACTTAAAGCAATTTGAAAAGATTAATTACATTTTACATGACATATTGGGGAGGTGTTTGTAAAAAAAATAGCCACTGAGGTGGCAGGTCAATTTAATTTTGTGATGCAAATCACATCTACACAATCCATCAATCCATAACGCTCCTATTTAGGCAGCTAATAAAGCTGGAATATGGTTGTTTTTCCTTTTTTTCTCTTTTAATTTTCTGTTGAGGTTAATGGATTACTATCATATAAATGATTATCTTTTTTCTCTCAAAGTCAATTCCCAAGACTTTGGTAACATACATAACATATGAACAGTGTTACATGGTGAACTGGAGGATGCATATACTCAGTTCACCATTGATGTTTGGCAAAATGAACCAAACGTTGATCTATTCAGCTTGTCTTTTGCAATTTTTGACAAAAGATCCCCATTTCTTATTCATTTCATACGTACCCCTACCTATAACCTCCAAAATGGTGTGTTTTCTTCATTGCTACCAGCTGACTATGTCAACACAGATTTGAGTTACGATTGACATAATGTTAGCGTGCTTTTCTAAATGTCAACAACAAATTTGATACCGTATAAAATCAATATTTCAAGTTTGATATTTTAATTTGAAGCATGCATTTAAAAATCAATATTGTGTTGGCACTAATGCTTTTAATGATAAACACATTAATCATGTGATAATAACAATAATGTGGTAGCATTGTCAAAACAAATCATGGATGATTTCCTTTTCATAATAGTTTTACCACAAAATATTGAATCGTCATTGATACTTATTTTTGCTTGTAAATAGCCATATAATCTTTCACCAACATCATTTTTTGAAATTAAAGGGGAAATTTATGATCCACTTTTTATCAAGGTCAACTCTATGAAAATCCTTGATTTAGGCGGGGGTGGCCATGATATACTGGAAGCTACTAGATTTAGGTACTAGGGATTTCTACACGCTAATATAGGATATTTTTACGTGTATTTCTATTGTAAGTATTCTAAATGTAAGGTTGCCATTTTGGGTACCCGATTGCACACCCAAAAAACGTACCGGGTACTCTGGCACAAAATTACCCATAAATGCCACAAACCCCCCAAAATTGCCATGTAATGAGGGAAATAAGCTTTTAAAGTACCCATCTAATTCTAGACTATACAAAAACAAGTACTAAAACATTTTGAACATCAGAATCATGAATTGCACCTTAACTTCTAATGATAAATATTGTTTTTCTCTTAATTCTACATCTCCAGCTATAAGTATGGGCATCATAATCCACTGGGTCTACATTTGGTCAAGCATTTTGATAAAACACTGTTTTTTCTGAGATGAAATGATATCACCTAGAATGGTCACCATACATCAAGAGATCTCATATGCTTTATATAACACCATCAATCCAAGGAGAGGCTCCATAATTATAAATGCATCTTTACTTACTCAAAACCCTTCACCATAGATGGACAATACCTAGTCGCCATGAGGGAAATAAGCTTAAGTACCCATCTAATTCTAGACTATACAAAAACAAGTACAAAAGCATTTTGAATATTTTAAGCACTACATTAGGAAATTACAGGGAGTCTTAATGTCGGCTCAGTCTTTTCATAGAAGCATTTGGGGATTTGTCGTGATTACACGGGAGGAAATTACAGAAATTTGGAGTCATCCCTTTTCCTTTTCCTTCACACTGTATGCTAGATTTCAATGATTTCACCACCTGTTTTATTTACATTCTTTTTTAGATCAATTAAGATAACATGAGAGAGGAAATTACCTTTGGCTTTTTGTTTGAGGTCTAACATCAAAGCCCATGGCTTAAACAATATGCTAATGCTATACTCTTCCTGATTAAATCGCTAAAGGTTACACGGGTCTAATCTAAACAAGTTCTGGTAACATCTTAATTATCATCTCCATTTTGTTGTAATTAATGCAACTCTAGTTTGAATCGAGGTAGATTCAAATTATTGATTACTTAATTTTGCCCCAGTGCTTTCCTACTCAATTTATGCATGTGCTCAGATGCAACATTTAAATTTTAGATAAACTGGGATTGTCATGATATATGGGACATATTCTGACATTTCAAACTGTCTTGTACATTGGAAAAAGCCCTTGGCAGTTGTATATAATGGCTTTTATACAAAACTGATGTTAGCAATATTTTTCACTTGCTTTAGGATGTTTTTCTATTACTTAACATTTGAATAGTATCAATTTATGAAACAAAATTCCAAGTATAACTACAAAAATCACAAAGTATACATCTAAATAAATCTGATGGTTGAGAAAAACAAACCGATGTAAAGATGTCAGACATTTGTAATAACACAAGTATAAGCAATGCCAGTTTTAATCTTAACTTGTCAAGAATTATGCTTAAATTAAATGTATATTACCGTCGTAAAATTTCTGTATGGTGGTGAACAATTGTAATATTGAATCTGCACACATATTTAAACAGTAACCTTAATGATAACTGAACAAAAGTAAATTTTTGTGGTTGTAACTTCAAAACTGCAGTGCGATTATTTTCATTTTATGAAGTGGCAATATTAAGGAAGAAGGTTAAATAATAATTTGACATGAAAACAAAATAATGCTGGTTATTATATGAATTAACAGATTTTTAAGTATCAGGCAAAAGAACATCTTGAACACAAATTATCTACACAGACCCACACCTGCAGTGGCGTAGCCAGGTTTCCGAATGTGGGGGCCACTATAAAGACAAACCGACAGAATTGTATTTACCATGCGAGCGGAGCAAATAATGGGTGGGGTCCAGGGACCTTAGGGCCCCTGGGGTCCAGGGGTGAAGACCCGGGTTTTAGCTATTTGACACACTGCAGGAAGGCTAAACCGACACTGGCAGGCAGCCAGGACCGATCGACTGTTTATGAGGTATCGCCGCCCGCCTTTACTGACGGACGCTTTTTTAACCGACGGATGTCAGTAATGGGGGCCCTCTACTACGTCACTGCACACCAGCAGTGGCGTAGCTGGGGGGCCCTGTAGCTACGCTAATGCACACCAGCACTAAAAGGACACATCAAGATCTTCCCCTCATGTCTTGTTTCCAATGGGATTTTTGTACAGGTTTTTAATGAGAGGTATTAGTGATGAAACGTTGCACAATTAGCAGACCTCAATTCAGATATGTTTCAGTGCTACTACCTCTCATTAACACCCATACAAAGCATCGCATTGGAAGCCAGGCATGACTTGAAGATCGTGATGTTTTCTTTTATAGTAGTCTGAAAAAATAATTTTCATTTTGGGTGGGACAAATCGCTCCGTGCATGAAAAACAAACCAATCAAATCAATCACCAAGTCACGCAGCAACCGAACTGTCAAATCATGTGAGCTTATGAGTATCGTGTGAGTTGCGTGTGAACTTAAACCTCGACGCAAAAGACGCGTAAAAGTAAAAAGGTTTTCTTCACGTGACATTAGTGATGCTGGTGGTGATTTTGCTGCTGTGGGTTAGCGGACCTCATCCTAATTTGTAATTCAGATAAATCCTCTCATTAAAACCCATACAGAGAATCCCATTGGAAGCAAGGCATGATGGGACAGTCCTGATATATTCTTTTAGCAGTACTCAGCACTACCTTAAAGGCTACAGTACCCAAGCCATATCAGACTAGATCAGAGTGCAACATGACCCTTAAAAGCAACTTTAAGAAGAAATCATTTTTTTAAATGACTTGAATAATTCTCTAAGGTGATGCACATGGTCAAAATATATATCTCTTCAAAACTGCATTTTGACTTGTAAAGAAGAACAAAATAACTATAGAGTTACCATTAGTGGCACGTAAGGCTAAAATCCCTTGTTTGCCTATTATAATACATGTCCTGTCAATATTAGAAGAAGACGTTTAGGATAAAGTCATCATACCATACCAACTTGTCAGATTGCTGAAGCATTACTAGACTGATCAAATTCTGGACAAATCCACAGAGAATTGAAAACTAGGTTAAAGTTGTCGTTAACATTTAGCAATTTAAAAACTAGGACCCGGATCTCTTCTTTGATAATTGCCGTAGGCAGATCTTCAGCATTCCTTTCAAGTCAACCAAATTGGCACAAGTACTTTGAAACAGACACCACGGAATAACAAGATGGGTGTGCGCAATAGGATACTAGAGTTCCGTTCTAAATTAATTACATCAAATGGAGGGCTGTGTTTATTTTATTACATTTTCATTTAAAGTTACTGATATCTTTTTTCAAAGTAATGGTGACTTTTAAATGAAATTGAGCTGGACTGTGGTGTATCAAACTGGTTTCAGATCATATTCCAAGATCACATTATCATCCAGATTTCTTGGCTATATTTTATCACATCAGTTATCCATCCTGCAGGATTTAAGGTCACAAACCACTAAATATTATTGTAAGCAAGGACATGTCAAAGTATGCATCTTCAGTGGAAAGCAAAAGTTGGTTTACAATATGTACCACTTCTGACATGAGGGAAATCAACTGGAATGGATAGAAGTGTTAGTGCAACAACACAAAAGACAAGGTTCAAATATTTAAATTTATGTCCTTTTATATTTTGTCCTTTAATTCAGGGCTGATTTCCAAAAGGCCATAAACTCACTTTTTAGTAACAAAATGATGGCAATAATTGAAAAGGGTACATATTTCTCATCAGAGTATCACTTGTAATAAGTAAGATATTTATATTTTAATAAGAATATCTATAGCATCGAATATATGTAATATTGCCATAAAATCTTGAAAATATAATAGAAAACCATTATCAAACCATTTGACACCACCTGGGGTCCAGGGGTGAAGACCCGGGTTTTAGCTATTTGACACACTGCAGGAAGGCTAAACCGACACTGGCAGGCAGCCAGGACCGATCGACTG